>JAJONR010011341.1:0-11287 GCA_029582245.1 Solanum etuberosum | reverse complement strand
CAGCAGCAGATCATTTGCTTGACACCAAGGGTGAAAGCAAGCAATGCGTGTTCACGAGTCTGACCATCTTTAGAGATACCAGCTTCAAAACCACCAGTTGTGGAGTCAATAATGAGGACAGCACAGTCAGCCTGGGAGGTACCAGTGATCATGTTCTTGATAAAATCCCTGTGTCCAGGGGCATCAATAACAGTGCAGTAGTACTTAGTGGTCTCAAACTTCCACAAAGCAATATCAATGGTGATACCACGCTCACGTTCAGCCTTAAGTTTGTCAAGCACCCAGGCATACTTGAATGACCTCTTGTTCATCTCAGCAGCTTCCTTCTCGAACCTCTCAATAACACGCTTGTCAATACCACCAAGCTTGTAGATCAAGTGACCAGTGGTAGTCGACTTTCCAGAGTCGACGTGGCCAATGACCACAATGCTGATGTGAATCTTCTCTTTACCCATCTTGAGACACTAAGAAACTGCATTTACACAACACACATAAAAACATATTTCAAAAACCATGTAAACCATTCATAAATTCAGCACATTCAACATTTAAAACTGAAAGGTTAAACCCATCATAGCTTAACCAATTGATTTGTTAAGACTTACAACAATAACAATGAACTATGCCCCTCACACTTACAACTAATTCAGGACTACGTTTTTAGTTCAATAAAGCAAAATTAAAGTACTTGTTGAAAACCTAAATAGCAAAAAATATTAGTAATTGAATTAATTTTTAGTAAATTCTGCATGTGTACATGACTCAGGGTTACAAAGAAGATTGCAACTGGTAAACAACAACTACAGCTTCAGCTCCTTCAGAGTAGGAATTCAAAAAGTTTTTCCATAAAAACTTTCAAGTTAGCACAAAAAGTAGCAACTGCAGTGTTAAAAATAGAAAAAAAAATACATTTAGGACTAGTTTAATTCAAGTTGTACAAAAACCGAACCATATCAACATTGAGAACGAGAGACTGTCACACAGGAGAGAAAAAAATATCTACAGTGCATATGAAAAATTGATAACAAACATTAACAGATCTGTATTTACATACACAGAAATAGTTATAACCAAGGTCATAACACAGATCGGCTGTGTAAATACTGTACACAAATCAAACAATAACAGATATTCGCAATACAAAAAAGTCAATCTAGTTAATACTAAAACGTTTTAAATATATGTATGATCTAACCAGAAGACACTGAAAATCATCTAGTGGATAACAATTGATTTACACATGTAGTGACAGAACAAGCATAAAAAAAATGAATCTAGATTGGTAGAAATGTAACCTTAGAGAAGAGAAATTAGGCGATATGCAGCACAGCAGAGGAGGAATCACAGCAAAACTGATGAAGGGTTTGTGATGTTGGGATAATAGGTTTTTATAGTCTCAACGATGAGAATTAGGGTTCACTCAGTGCCGCTCTTAAGTCCCTTTATTTACGTAAATGCCCCTTATATTTTTTCTGTTAAAAGATTAGTTTACAAATAGAAACCCACATGCAAAAGAATTCTTACTAGAGTATTTCATTACTTATCCTTTTAAAATGATATAAAATAAATTTTAAAATATTTAATATTTATTTTAAAATATTTAATTTAAATATTAAATTAAAAGATAAAAATATAGAAAATAAATACTAATAATAATAATAACAGAAGTAGCAATAGAATCAATATTATATATAATAAAGAAAAGTAGTTTGCAATGTGGTTAAGTCAACAAACTAATTAAAAACCACTTGGCAATTTTTAAATTTATAAATATTAGTCTTTCAAAAAGAAAAAAAATATTAGTTTTTCAAAAAAGAAAAAAAAAATCGATTAGCTTAAAAATAGAAACATATGGCTGAAGAATTTTAAATGGACTCTATTATTTGACAAACTAATTATAGATATTGTAAAAATAAATTTAAATGTATTTAATTTAAATATTAAATTAAAATATACAAATATAGAAACACTTTTACTAATAATAATGATTTTATTGATTATTTAATTAAGAATACGGCCTAAATAATAACTATATAAGAAGAGGGAATAGCACGCGTCTCCGTCAACGCGTGTGCTTCCCTGTAAATAACATTGAATTCGAGGGGTATTTCGGAACACGCGTCTCCGTCAACGCGTGTGCTTCCCTGTAAATAACATTGAATTCGAGAGGTATTTCGGACATTTCATAGCTCACATAATCTTTCCACTGCATCAGCCTTGACGCCTCCTTCCATGTGCAGCACCGCCAAACGCCTCCATTTCCAGGCTCTATTCTCTCCTCTTCCTCTCCAATTCCGTTTGCTTTTTAGCGGAGTTACCAACTGCGTCCTTCACCAATTCTAATAACACCTTCGTCTTCAAACGTCTGTCGTCGCTTCGTCTTTTCTTGTTCTCAATTGGGTACTTCGGTGGCTACTACCTCAGGTAAGTTGTTTATGTTATTGGTTAGGCATTTCATTTTTCTGCTTTTCAGAATCCGGCAAATATTATGGTTATCTCTTGCTTGTGCATAGTTTAATTTTATTTTGCAATCGTTTTTTAATTTGTTTATATCCCACAATTTTTGGGGTTTCTTCACTGCCTACTAAATGCACTTCCAGTTGCCATTTTCATCTTTAAAATATATAAGAGATCATATTTCTTCATCTTCTATCATTTAACAACTGAAAGGTTAAAGAATTTTGTATTTGCATCTTTCTTGAAAAGTCAGTTACAACAGTTTTTAATTTTCGGGAGTCTTTCTCAAATTAAAGAGTATTATTAAATTCTTTCCTTAGGCTTAATTTAAGCTTCTGGAGGAAGGAACTGGTAGGTAAAGCACTAGAGTTTTATTCTTTTCTGTTAAACCTTTCCTCTTGCTATATTTGGTAGTGTTAGTTGGAATATTGTTGCTTGTGAGTTTTGATGGACATGAAAAGCTTGTGAGTGAATTCAACCAGTCAAACAGTTCCGCTACACCAACTCAACTATGGTGGAAGCATGTCGAGATCCCAGAAACACCTACTGATTTCATCGATGGTTTGTATACTATATGCGGGGCTGCCAGCTCATATCTCCGACATGATTTTGCAATTCACATGTAATTGGTATTTCAAACTTGCTCTACATTGTCGTCATTATGTCCTTCTGATGGAGTTCGGAATATAATTATTACTTTCTTCTTATGTTTTATTTTTGTTAAATTATAATTAGGATTGAGATATAGTTGATTGCCTCAACCTATCGAATGTTATGCTCTGGATATAAGCATTGGCTTCAAATTCTGTTATTATTTGCTTTCAAGCCGAGAGTATATCGTATCTCCTTAACATAATGAACTATAAATCTGCTAAAATGAATTTCTCTTGTCAATAGACAATGATGTGTATGGAATATCAACTCGGCACAACACATTACAAAGTTCAGTAGATCAGGTGATAATGTGTGTCTTGTTGAAAATGCAGGTATCTGTTTGTATTCAATGTTGTAGGGTTGTGGATTACTACTGAATGCGGAAGCTTGCAGGTTTGTCCTGGTGAAATTGTCATTTTGCCTCAAGGATATTGGTTTGCTATTGATCTCCCGGATGGACCTTCACGTGATTATGTCGCTGAAACTTTTGGAACTCATCTTCAACTTCCTGATCTGGGGCCAATAGGTGCTTTAGAAAGTGCAAAACTACTTGCTATTTAAACAGCTGATGTTATTTGCTGATGATATGCATTTGAATATGTATTTAGGCGCAAATGGCCTGGCTTCTCCAAGGGATTTTCTTGTTCCTGTTGCCTGGTACGAAGATGGCTCCCGTCTAGGTCACACTATTGTGTAGAAGTATGATGGTGAACATTTCACTGCGAAGCAGGACTTCTCTCCTTTTAATGTAGTCACTTGGCATAGCAATTATGTGCATGAAGTGCTGAAGCTATCCTCCGACAATCCATGAGCTCTTGACATTAGACCACCATAGCTCATCCCGTGCTTCTTTCATTTTCTGCATTCTGTTGTTCTTAATTAGGACTACTTTTCTTTCTTTTGAACAATAGTTTAGAGTCTTTTATTTAAATCAAAAGTTAGAGTAGTAGAAAAAAGATTGTTGGCAGTAGTGTACACCTGTATTTCAAAAAATTTTAGTTATGTCAACTTTGTGCCCGGACAAAAGGGCTTCTGAAAAGAGGAAATTAACCATGAACTTGCTGACTGCACCTTGTGGAATTCTAAGTTGTGACTAACATAAACTCTTGTCATCTTAATAGGTAATGCAATTTGATCCAAAAAAGATGCTTGAAAATGTTAAAGCCATCCATGATGAGATGTTTTACCTCCGTGAAAGGTGAGTTTATCATTTGTTAATATTTTAAGTTTAGACTCTTCAAAATTGTTGTCGATGCATGTCAAATCATCCATGGTTAGTACTCCCTCCCATTCAATTTGTTTGTCCTATTTTGACTTGGCAAAGAGTTTAAGGAAGTAAAAAAGACTTTTGAATCTTATGTTCATAACTTAAAGATATGTCAAATGTACCAAAATGTCCTTTAATCTTGTGGTTTTAAATATGTTATGTGGAAAGTTGTAATTACAAAGGGAGTACTATTTTTGGAGGATCAAACACCAGTGCTGCAACATTTTTTGAAGAGTCAGAGCTACGTAGTTAATAATCGTCATGAACATAAGCTTGATAATTTTTCAGCACGATGCAGAGAAGCTGAAATGCAGGAACTGAACAGATCTACCAACTCCAAAATGGCTTGGATAACTGGCTTGTCAATCTTCTTATGTTTAGGTTTGCCAGAATTGCAGTTGTGGCATTTGAAGACCTTCTTTGAAAAGAAAAAGCTTATCTAATGTTGTTTCTGATAGCTTAATAATGCAACACGCATGTGTAGAATTTTTCATAGATTGCAGTTAAAGAGGGAAGGCAATGTCTCATCAAATTGTGCAATTCCTTTTATCACTCTTCAAGCTGTTGCAGAGATGCTCATGTTGGGCCCGGGCCGTCTTTACTAGTATTTATAAACATATACAATACATACATATGTGTATATGATTTTATTTTTATTTTTATTTTGAAACAGCTTCTTAATTAATATAGTTGAAGTAATTAATCATGTATTCGTGATTAGAAATTGTGAAATAATTTTAGTAATTACTATATATTTTTGTTAAGAGCAATTAGAATATACAAAATTGATATGTTATTCGAGGTATAGTTATAAATGTCTTATTATATCTTTTTCATATTTAAAACATCTAATCCTCAAAATTATATTTTTATTTTCTTCATAAAAGAAAAGCACACACATTGTATGAACTGTCTATTAATCATGATAGAATTGTATATAATTTTATTTGTTGATTTTATTCAAAGAAAAATAAATTGTAAATTTGAAAATTCATACTTAATTCAATTTACTAAATTGTGTATTACCGAGTAATTAATATAATTTTTAATTGGAGAATAATCTACTTTTATCTATTATCAACATGAATTAATTCTATATTAAATGAAAATAATTTTTTTAAATGTATATTCTAATTATGTTATACTTTATTTACATACATTAAACATATTATAATTTAAGTATCCTACATAAAATACATCTATTTTAAAGTATTATAATTGATCATTAAGTATTGAGTGATCTTTTATTTGTTTGTTTTGAAATATCTCTTAATTAGCATTATATGAGTAACTGAATTTTTTTATTCATGGTTAAAATTAATGAAATAATTTTACCAATTTCTATATATGCTAATTCTTGTTTGGAATGAATATAATATAAAAAATCAATGTGTTGTTCATGTCATAGTTATGAATGTCTCATCATCAATTTTTTTCATATAAATATTTAATTTTTCATAATTACATTATTTTTTCTCTTGAAAAACCTCCATTATATAGACTAATCTATTTAGTTGATTATATCTAAAGAAAAATCAATTGTAATTTTTTGAATCTACGCTTAATTACTATATTTTACTAAATTTGTATCAGTATAAAATAATTAAGTATAATCTTAAGTCGATAAGATTGTCATTTGTAGTTATTATTAATGATAAATTTAATTGTCTTTTTTAATAGAGAGATTTATTTTAAGGGAAAAAAAATATTTTTTCAAAGATATGCATTGGTACATTATGAACATAATTGAGTTCGGGAAAGGGGTAGAGGAAGGAGCGTAGGTTATGTATATGTAGAACATAATTTGTATGGTATAGTAATGAAAAAAATATTAATGTATAAAAATAAAATTACAAAAATATTTTTTTAATTAAAGTGTACAATTTTTTTTAGTTAACTGAATAATATTTATTTTAAAAATAAACCGAATGAACTATACACACATAAAAATATATATATAAACAAAAACACTTTTCATTTCTCTTGGTAGCCAAAGAGTTTGTATTTTAGTAGTTCAAGGAGTTTGGGAAATAGAAAAAAAATTACTTTTGTTTTGGAGGGAAAAGTATTGAGGGAATAAATGCAAAAATTGAAATAAGGATATTATAGACTTTTTATATTTATGGCCAAATTCTAGCTAAAATTTTCTGGCCATTTAGTATTACTCATTTAATTATTATATCTACTAAAAAATGTAACACTATAAATACAACGGAGAAGGGTCAAAACTATCCTTAAACTATCTGAAATAGCTTAAATATACCCTTAAACCATATTTTGGCTCAAAAATATTCTTTCCGTCAAACTATTGGGTCACACCTACCCTTCTAGTTAACAGAAGTATTCATGTGTGTGTTAAATGTCACATGGACAACACATGGATGCTACATGTGCACGCCAAACAGACTCCACCTCCACATAAATGACTACGGAAAATGATCAAAACTATCCTTAAACTATTCGAAATAGCTTAAATATACCCTTAAACTATATTTCAGCTCAAAAATACCCTTCTCGTCTAACTATTGGACCACACTTGCCCTTCTGTTTAACAAAAACATCAATGTGTGTACTAAAATGTCACATGAACTCCACATGTGCACGCCAAACACACCACACCTCCACATAGACGACTTAAAGCCCTAATTTAACTTTTTTCCCCCTCATTTCATCATTTCCTTATTTGGGTATATCTATATGAATATACAATATACATTGACACAATACATAAAAAAAATAGACAAAAAGATGGATTAATGGATATTTTTGAAGAGTATTTTTGGCCTTTTCCGAACAAATTAGACTTCTTTCATACTCTGTTTTTTCTAATTTCCAATAAATTCAACAGGGAAGAACAAAGCAGAAGGTGAAGAACCGATTGCCATTTGTAACAGTTCCCAAAAAATTATGGAAGTTAACGATGATCTCCCCGCCTTACTGGATGAACAACGCCGTGAAATTGCTGCTGCTCAAGTCGCTGAAGACGATCTCCTCTTTGCCTTTCAACTCCAAATGGAAGAGGCTATGATCAACTCTCTCCCAAAAAATGCCCCTTCCAGTTCAACACTCACTTCTTTTTACGATCAAGACGTCACTGTTTCCCATCTTTTCGCTGACGAATTGTTAAAGTATGAACAGCAAGTCCATGATTGTAAAGAAGTTGAGTCGGAGATGAAGAAAATTAAAGACGATCTAAACCGTCGAATTCACGATCAGGAATTTGCACGCGAGATACAGAGGGTTCCGGAGGATCAGTGGAAGAAGACTGGGGATCATTTGCAGAGGCCTTATGGTGAAGGTTCGTCCAAGGGAGGGGTGGCGATGCAAAATGGGGAGTGTTTTAGGGTTTATGTTAAGGGTTTGATGGGTGAAGATGTTGAAGAGACGGATGGGGTTGGGGGAAAACAAGTCGCTGGGATTGGAGTTGCTGTTTGTGACCCGAGTTGTATATTGGTGTTTGAAGTGAGTAAGGGTTTGATTGCAAGTGCTCAAGTCGTCTTGACTGATGAAATTGTAGAGCTGAAAGCACTGATTGAAGGACTTGATGTTGCTACAATGCTGGGTTTGAAAAGGGTTAATGTCTTCTTGGATAGTCAAACAATCTTGCAATATGTGAGACTCCTTGAACTACTACAATGTTGTTTATCTTCTTTGACTAATTAGATATTCCATTACTGCCCAATCCCAAAAGCTAGCTCGTTAATTGTCCAAGATCATACTCTCTTTGTCCAACAATACTTGTCTACTATTGAAGAGGATTTTCCAATACCATATAAAAGTCCAAAAACAAAAGCTAGAACAGTTAGATGCAATAACCAACTGAAAGATTTGACACCTACAGGTAGAGCAAATAGGTTTGTGTGAGTGAATTTGTTCCCAAAAAATAAAAAGAAGAAAAGGTTCTTTGCTCTTAAATTTCTTATTTTAGAGATTATTGATCCTTCTAATTAGGAAAAGGGACTAAGGAAGAACAATTTTAGCTCATTGTTTATAACTTCTTTGACCCACAAGTGCATTATTTTAATAAATGATAGTATATTCTAGTGTCTGTCAAATTTTATATTGGAGGATAGCATACATTTGAGTGTATATTCTTCTATCCCTGTACTAACTGAAGAACACATGGTGCATGTCACGGCAAATATTATTTTGTCACTTTGAACCTGTAGTGTTTATTTATATTATATAAATCCCATCTTAGGTTTATCACTATGATTGATGTATGTTTTTGCAGGTTTGGGGCAAGGAACATCCTGAGAAGGGTAATATTGCTGCGCTTGTTGGACAGGCAACTGCTGGTTTAAGTAAATTTGCAGATTGTATACCATCTGTTGTTGCACCAAACACTGTCAACTTTGCAATTAAACTTGCTACTGATGCGATAGTCTCTCAGGTCAAGCAACCATCAGAAGCTACTCGAAAGAGAAAGAGCATCACCGAGAGTTGTGCTATTTGTCTGCAGGACACTGATATGGATCATATGTTTCTAATTAATGGTTGCCTGCATTATTATTGCTTTTCCTGCATGAATAAACATGTGGAAGTTAAGCTCCTTCAAGGAATGCTGCCGAAATGTCCTCATGATGGTTGCAAATCGGAGTTGAAAATAGATAACTGCAAAAAGTTCTTGACACCCAAGATATATGATTTGATGAATGAACGTGTAAAAGAAACTACAATTCCTATCGCAGAAAAGATCTACTGCCCCAATCCCCAGTGTTCCACATTAATGTCAAAAGCCGAGGTCCAAATTTCTGCCCAAGCTGGGGCCATAACGTGCATGAAATGTCGCCACATATTCTGTATCAATTGCAAAGTTCCTTGGCATGAAAACATGACCTGCTTTGACTATAGAAGACTAAACCCTTACAAGTGCGTAGACGACCCAAAGCTCAAGTCTCTTGCTACACAGTGTCGTTGGCGTCAGTGTGCTAAGTGCAACCATATGGTGTCCCTTGCAGAAGGCTGCTATCATATTAACTGCAGGTCCTTTACTTCTCCTTCCTTCTTACATCCCTGTTGTGCATGTTGGAGTTACATCAACTCCATTAGGTAATAGGGAAGTGATGACTTTTTGGAATGGTTTACAAGAACTTTAGATGTTACAACTTACAAGCAGGGCTAATAGTTCATTCTCTAGTGTTCACTTTTGAAAGGAAAAATATAAGTAATTATCTAACGAAGGTAATTTGTAGCATGCACTGCTGTTGTTTTCCTTGGATATTTAGGTTGAGATACTGTTAATGATTGGTAGGAACCTACTCAGAAGATACATATTTTTGTGTCCTAAGTGCACCTTTCTGATTAAGCTTGTCTGACTTAATTGGTAATCATCCGACCATATTTTAAGAATTGCCTACCTGACTAATTAGTGCTGCTTTAAGCCAATAAACTATAAACTGATGATAATAATGTTGTTCTTTTTAGCTTAAATTAGCGCCCGGTTGTCATAAGCCACACAAAACATGTGGCTTGTATTTGCTATCAAGTTGGTTTGTTGAATCAAAACATCATATATTGAAGATGTTGGTGAATTTCCTATTGAAAATCATGAAATTTATTGTTTGACAGTAAAAGGAGGATTAGACCATATATATGTTTACAAAAATAAAAAAAAAGATGTAGCCAATTCATTTATTGGAAGTTTTTGCTCTATTACTCCATTCCGACTAGTCATAATTTTGGGTGAAGTTGTCGTGTTGAAATGGCTGGAGTTACAAGTCAGATACAATCTGCTTTTCATGACAACTTTTAAATATTTTGCAAGTTCTTCTCATTTCTGTATTTGGTGATTTTAACCATTGCCAATTGAGAATGGGAAAAACATCTGTTTTAAGGAGGTGCACTAAATAGGGATAGCTTTTTAAGTTGACAGTACAATTAGCGTGTCATGCTGCATAGCGGTTTTATTTTGACAAAGAAACCATCTCCTTTGCCAAAATCCTTCCTGTATCCTCTGCTATGGAAGATGGACTGCCTCAATTATGTTGGTCGCGCTATTTGTTGTCAGTGACCAACTTGCTCTAAGGCAATCTCTGTAGTTTCATTTTCGGATTGGACCGTTGTAGACTCGGCCCATTTTGTAGAAGAGAGCTATAGTGATTTGGTACGAGTACTTCTATTTTTGGCTGGATCTACTGGAAGGTAAAGCTATTTAAAGTGGCACAACCTTCAACTTCAAGTGTCTTGAGGGAGTCTGGGAAAGTAAATATATTGTCGTCAAGGTATAGGAATGATATCAGGGAAAGAATATGATGCTGGTAAAGGTGGTAGGTGTTAGAATAATTATATCATCTACTAAAAGGAGAAGAGAGCGGAAAACTTAACAGTCACTCTAACTGGCATGACTAACATCTCTCATCTGTATAATCTTTGTTTTATTGCATTTTAGAAAGGCCTTAAATACTTATTGATCTAAAGGTATGTGGAAAGCATCATGCACCTAAGGGTGTGCCCTAGCAGTCAATGAAGTTGGAATGGACCATGGGAGATTGAAGTTTAAATCCTGTCAGACACAAAAATCTCTGGATGGATTCTTCCTATCTGTGTGTTGGTGAGAGACACTAGGTACCCATCGTTTCTTGCGCAAGTTGATCCAAACACCACTCATGTTAAAAAAAGATCTGGAAAGTATCAAATGAAGGCTTATGAACCTCATTAAAGACCGAAAAGGTGACAGAAAGGACCTGAATGCTATGTCCCTTTAGATGATAGAGGAGCATCTGTTCTCTTTGTTTTAGTACTTCCACAGCCTTTGATCTTTGCTTAAAGTGTATGTGATGCGGTCTTTGTCTTCCAATTTTGAGGACTTGTGCTCTACTTCTTAATTGTGAAGAATCGAGCAGCAAGCAAAAATATCATATCAGTTGGTGATCCAGACATTTAATGGGGGGGGGGGGGGGGGGGGGG
>JAJONR010011340.1:0-32454 GCA_029582245.1 Solanum etuberosum | reverse complement strand
AGAATTTTGATAAATGTTCTGAAACTGGATGTGATCTTGGTAATTACTGTCATCTTTAATTATCATGAAAACAAGTTTTGACAATCTAGTGGAGTATATGGTCAAGTGCAAAGGTATTAAGTAGCTTGTCATCAAGTTTCAAACTTTAAACTATGGATTACAAAGAAATCTAACTAACAGATTACAAAGTGTATAAAGGGGAAAAGCTTGACTCATGTACCCATTTAAGAAGGAACCACTTAGTTTTCATTATTTTAGCAATTATGACTTAAAATTGTTGGAATCCTAATTGACTCCTGTTCTAAAAACCCTTTCAGATCACTAACTCATCTGTATTTTAGAAATGAATTGAATAGAAGTTGAGAGCTTTTGTTGGAATCAATTATGATTTGTACTATAATGGTCATTTACGTTGATAGAATTACTCATTTGCAATAAATATTGACTATTAAAAATAATGTTTAAACAAAGAATGAAATAGTGATTTAGCTATTGATGTACATTTTGGTAATTCAACTTTACCCTTAAAATCTTCCCACTTTTAATATAAAATACAAATAAAAAATAATAATAATAATATATATATATATATATATATATATATATGATATGATATGATATGAATTATGATGATATGATTTACTAATTTTCAGATTCTAGATTAGTTGAACTACCATTCCCTATATTCTTTGTTTATTGTTTGCTTACTTTCGCCTCCTGCTGTCCCTGTGGTTCATAGATTGTACGTTATTAGATTTTGCTACTTATGTTGTTTCGATTCAGCAAAACCAAAGAGATGTAATAATTTGCATATTTTACTAATATGTTACACTCTTGGCTGCTGGTGCAACACTGAAAGTAAAATCTCATGCTTGATTATGCAATCATTTCATCAGTGACTTGTGAATAAGGATGAAAGTTATCTGATGACTGTTACACTTTTACAGTCCCACCGAACTCAACATGTCAAGCAAGAGATCATGCTGGACCTCATGTCAAGCCTGAGAATGTGCGCCAGACTGTTAATGCGAATTTATCTCAAGTATACACTAATGGTGCATCCTCGCTTCAACCATGTATGCAAAGTGCTATTGATGTATCTGCTCATGCAAGGAGAATTGATGCATCCTCAAACATGCTATTGGCTCAGAGCTCAAATTTGGGAATGCTGCAAGGTGTGAGAGGGGGGATGATCAAGTCAGAAGCTGGTTATTCAGGAAATTTACCCTTCATGTATGGTACTGAGACAAATATCCTCGAAACTCATCCTGGAATTACGGATCCATCTGTATCATCTTTCAGCAGTGTAGAATCAGATTCACAACCAGTAAATGAGACTGTGTTGGATGCTGATACATCTTCATTTGGTTTCTTGGGGCAGATTCCTCGAAACTTTAGTTTGTCGGACTTAACAGCTGACTTTTCTAACAGTTCTGGTTTGTGCCTGCCCTCTCTTCTTAGTTAATATTTCTCTCAAGTGCACATTCTTATCTTCGAGTTCTGTCATTTGTAGATATCTTGGAGAGCTATTCTGGATCAGCCTTCCTGGCAACGGATGTTAACAATTTATTCTTAGATCCACAAGATAGGAGAGAACATCAAGGTTAGTCGTGTGGCATGTTAATCAATTTCCTTGACCTGGTAAGCAAGTAGTTATATCGATGCCTCACATTTTAGCAGACGTTAAAATGTTGGATGCTATATCTGTAGGCTTGAGGTTTGAAGATTTTGCCAGTGATTGAGTGAACAATCAGATGGTACCATCTTGTCTTGATTTCAAAATTCTGGTTAGGGAGTATAGTAGAGTAGCATTCCAGCCTAATGTCCATAGCTGAGAAATCTGTGATTCGTTCTGTATTTGTTATCAACATTGATAGTTTCCAATCTATACGCACTCTTTGTTATATAGGTGTAACACATATTTGACGTTACTTCCTTTTTTGTATGATTGCGATTGTTGCAGGTCCAATGGCTCCTGGTCTCAGAAGGTTTTGTAAATAGGATTGCGAAAGGAAGTTGCTTTGACACCTTTTGAAGACATTAGTTTGTCAGTTTCAAGATACTCGTTATGGTTGACATGTCTGTGGTTCTGGTGTAAACACGAAATAATCTAAGCAAAAAGCTCTTGGAAATGGTTCTCCTACTCTCTTTTTTTATCCTAGAAAGAAAGCATTATTTTGTTTGAGTTTTGTGAATAGGGTTGTGATGATTGATGAATTAGATCTGATGTATGTATTTTTATTTTATTTTTCAAAAGGTCTGATGTATTTTTAAAAAAATATAAATGACCTGAAGTTGTGCTTCATGACTTGCATCAATTGTTAAAACATTTGTATATAATTATGCCAGTCATAGGTGTTTCTTCTTCACATTTTCCCAAGCCTTCATGGACATAATTATCTGATATCTGTGTTGATGGAAAGTAGTAAATACTCGTGAATTAGTTGAAGTGTACACAAGTTGGCCAACACTAAGGTTATGTAAATATGTCAAATTGCCGACCAAAAGGTATAGAAACAACAAAATGAATAGCAAAATGCCATGAATTGATCACCTTTTCAACTCTTCAATTTTGCCTAAAAATTAAAGTGAGAACTCCAAAGAGCAAAATTTATTACATGATATGATTAGCAGATCACTCAAAGTCAAGTTCATTTGAACTAACTTGCAAAAATCAAATAAATCCCTGAGATGAATGAAATGGCGCGATAAGCGCTACAATTGAAAGAGCACATAAGCTTGACATCAGTTCCACAAACTTGCTTAATTTCTAGGCAGGCCCAGTCTTGAGTGCATAGTCTAAATCATCTATCAAGTCGTTGACATCTTCAATCCCAACAGAAATTCGAACCAGGTCCTCAGTAAGACCTCTAGCTTCTCGTACTTCAACAGGTATGCTCGCATGGGACATGAAGCAAGGCAAGCTTATGAGTGACTTGACACTTCCTGCAAATTTTGAGGATCATATAACACGTTTGGATAGCGACAAAGGAAAATGCAAATGGAAGAACGGGAATAAAATGAATGACATCAATGTAGACAGTTTTGAATTATATACGAAGCAAAAGATCTTTTGAAGCATGAACACAAGGGGTCATTTGATGAATCATTTTGCGTCACTCTGCACCATACCATTATCTTGCGGACAAGTTCAATTTATCAAATGGTTCCAGTGTGTCGAATGCACAAAAACAATTTTTGCTTTTCATGCAGATGTTTACAAGCAAGAGTCATTAAAATTTTCATCTTTATTCTATATCCCCAAACAAAATCTACAATTATAACAACTGGATTAAAGCTGAAATTCTGATCCCCGGCTGATTTTCCTAAAACCAACCAAAAGACCTGAATAGTTGTCTACGCATATCTCTCTTGCCATTGGAAGTGTTCTATGGATAGCAAATATACTTGAGTTGAGTTGAGTTGGATACGAAACAGTCCAACACACAATCTTCTTGTCTTTCTGTTAGACTTATAGAGTAAGAGTCTCGACCACATCCATGTTATTTTGCCTATGCTTCTTATTGGTAGTTCGGTCTTTTCCCTATCCTTGATTGCAGTAGTATCAAGGCATATTGCCTATGCTTCCATCTCTTTTTGCATTGCTCATTCTTAAGGTTTGTTATTAGATGTGGTATTCAAAAAGCTACATTGTTTTGATACTTATATGGTATTCATCCTCTATAGAATATGGTTTCTGTCTTACCAAAGCAAAACAATATTACACGTTTACTATAATCAACAGGGAAAAGAGAGAGAAGGCAAACATCATTAGGAATTGTACACTTCGGTAGGAAAAAATGATCTTAAATATAGGAAAATGTAATTGAGCATTAAGATGAAACTAACCAAAACTGACAGTAATGCTGAAATACTTGGTAGCCTCAGCAACATGCTTAGAGAGTGCCAAAGAACCTGTCAAGAAACTCAGCACCGATCCTGCACCCGTAGCCTGCAAATTGATCAACATTTAAACAGTAAGTTTCAAGGGAAAGCTTCATGGTGGCAGGACACCGACAACCATAGCGCCTTAGTTCAATTTTCCAGAAAAAATCACATGTTTGAATACCTGAGAGAAGTGCAAAGACCTCCCTGGATGGTCAGGAAGACCTGCATAGTTGACCTTTTTCACTCGTGGATGGGAAGATAAAAATTCAGCAATTTTTTGTGCATTCTCCTGCAAGATATTGAAATTATTTAGTTAGATGCCAGTGATGTGACAGTTTTACGAACCAGCCTAACTTCTTTGCACAATATAAAGATGAAGATGCAGTAGTATGCATGCCATAATCATAAAAATCTGTAGGGTCAAGAATAATAGATTAACAAAGGTGCAGGAAGGCATGTATGTTTCTAGAAACAATGGTGGAACAACTAATTTCACCACAAAATAAAAGAAAAACAAATAAAATTAAACCTGTTGTTTTTCAACACGAAGAGCCATTGTTTTGATTCCTCTTAAACAAAGCCAACAATCGAATGGCGCTAACCCTGCACCTTCAGCATTTTGTAGGAAGTACACCTCTTTCGCCAAGCTGGTTAAGTAGGAAAATTTATAAGCAAATTATTAAAAGGACACTTGAGATGTTCAAAAAGAAACAAGGCATCAGACATCACTTACGTTCAATACGCTATACATAACTAACTACGGATTTTCAGATATAGACTTGTCAATGAACTGATTTCTTAAACTTAACTTTATCAACAAAAAAAAAAGTTAATTTCTTAAACTTCATGGTCAATTATAAGGGCAGCCAGTGCATTCAGGAAAAGAATTTCAGTGTCACGAAGTATTGCACAAATCTGTGCAGTGCAGGGTCTATAGGGTGCTGCATAAAGAGGATTTCTTGTATACGCCTTAGCCATATGGAATGGATCCATTTTTGACTTGCATACAACCCTGAGTAAGCATACTAAAATTGTGTGAAGGCTCACCCTCGGGACTCAGCAAAGGTCCTTATTCCATGTAAAGAATTATGTGAGTTGCAAGACAATAGTCCTTGACATCCTTTTAATCCAGTCCAAAGAAAATAGAAATCTTATTTGTACAAAAAGTAGAAGAGGAAGAGGAAGCATGACCATATCAACATTTGCTACCTATTGTTGAACAGTTCTAGAGTTTCACTATGGGTTGGGTAAGTGATTCATGGCAAGAGAAACCAATAATGCGTCTATCACAAACTCATGTTCACTATAGTCAAGCTCCTAATGTGATTATTGGTTTAGGCCACCAAAAAAGACTCAAAAAACTAAGAATATACAACCATAAGATGACAATAAATCAAAATATGAAACATATGCGAAATAGAGGAAAAACCTTTCTCCTCTGACGGCAAGTACACCAGCCATGAGATCACTATGACCAGATATGAACTTAGTAGCTGAATGCATCACAATATCTACAAAACCATGGACAAGTAAGCCAACATCCCATGCATGTTATTGGAGAGTGTTCCAGTTAGTGGAACAAAAAGTATTTGCACAATACCTGCTCCGAGCTCCAAAGGATGGGACAGTACTGGGGACATAATGCTGTTATCTACCAGCACAAGAGCCCCATGTGCATGAGCGATCTTGGCTATTTTCTGGAATAAATCAGAAGAGACAACAATATGAGACAAAAAAAATCATTGTCTTTTGAAGATCAATATATTACTATCTATCAGCTACAGTAAAAGCTGAAAATTGTACGTGCATAATCTACTATGCTACTGTAAATTACCCACACGAATATCACAAATTTGTTGGCGAGGGTTGGTTGGGCTTTCCAGCCAAACAAGCTTTGTCCATGGTTTAATCACAGAAGCAACCTCATCTAAGTTAGTGGTATCCACTCGCCTGCACAAATAAGGTGACAATCAAAATTCTAATAACCTGATTGAAAACAATGTTACACTGATAAAAGAGATACCAACTTGACCACGATCCCGGCTTTTGGAACAACTTGTGAGAGCAGCCGGTCAGAACCACCATATATGTCATCCCCGGCAACAATCTCCTCACCTATAAAATCAACAAATTGAAGCTATTCTTTTGTTAACTATCATTTGCTTGCCGAGATGTCAAGAAAGAAAACACAAGCATAACACAAACGAAGATTCAATGTCTCATCCAACAAGAAAGCATAACCATCTTAAATGAGCAGAACAAACTTTCAAGAAGGTCTTAATCAAGTTTGTTGCATAATTTATCTGGTATGCACATATTCAGATTTTTCTATAAAAATGCATTGCGTGTACAATTTTTAGAAGTACCAGCTTTAACGAGACGAGTTACAGCTGCCAAGGCGGCCATTCCACTGGTAAAGCAAAATGCTCGATCTGCTTTCTCAAGCTCTGCAAGAAGCCTGAAAATTTTCAAAATGCGGTAATGGTATTGATAACAATAAGGTTAACAGATGAACTTTCAACTATTAGCAGTACACAGTTTAACTTACTTTTCCAATGCATCCCTTGTTGGATTTCCACTCCGTGTATAATCATATTGCCCATTTTCGGTCGCTGAAGGCTGCAGAAGGATGAAGAAACAATTAAAGCTAAGACACACTCTTTGTTACTTGTGTCTATGGAATTGTAGGGCTGAACTCTGTTGCTGAAGGCTGAATAGTTTTTAAAAAAAGGATCTGAAGAGACAATTAAAGCAACAAAGAAGTGATGAATTGTGCTGTCAAAAGAGAAAAGGAGAGAGGAAATGGTTATTTAACAACGTACAAGAGGGATTCTTATATAGAAGTACTGGGTACATGAAACAAGGAAACTTTCTACTGATAAAAAATATTCTACACAATATTATTAATATCTCTCAGTCCCAACCATTAACGCAACATTATCTATTAATGGTCACATCCTGCTGGAGCTTGAGGCCATCTTGGATCACAGAATTTTTGCAAAGCTCAAAGGTAAGGCGTGGGTTAAATGGTTCAGTTGTCCTCTTAAACATGATTCATGAGGATAAGAATTGTTTTAGGATGGGTGCATCCAGTCATGTGCCAAAATTACCATTGCAGACAGAAAAACTCGTCAAAGGAGTTAGTTTATTGGATGACGGTATGGTCATTTACTCGAGTTAGTTAAACCATCCCAAGGTCTGTTGGAGGTCCTGGAATTAGTTAAGCACTCTCAATTGCATTGTATTCATTTGGTTTGCTTTAAAAGGCATGGCCATACTGGGTAAGCCAAATGCAAATCCCCTCTTCGTTCATTCTTCTTTGCAGCAACTTGTTCAGGAATATTTTCTTCTTCGAGTTAGTTAGAGTTCTGTGACATGCTCTCTCAGTTTGATTGAGCTTATTCCCGTTCCCTAGTTTTAAGGACTTCTCCTACCTTACAAAGGCTAACCACTTAGCATTATAAAGGGTGCCTACTCCTATCTTCCTAATTTGGCCCTTTTACTTCATGAAAGACGAAGACAATAACTCTTGCTCTTCTTAAATGCTTAAGGAAATGGGCACTTTATATTTGATTTTTCTGCCTTTTCCTATAACACCCTACTACTTATGAAGGGTCTTTTTACATATACACAGTGCAATACATTTTCTTTATAAAAAAATAGATTTGCATTCCACTGCCAATATTTTTCATATTATTGTGAATGGTTCAGAAAAGGTAGGTCAACGATAGTAGTGATGTGGACGCTACAGGGAGAGCAGTAGAAGACATGCTCAAGACACGAATAAAAAAGAAAAGGAGTGAAGGGAGGTTAAAATTTGTGTCCTAGTTGCTCTTTTTGGTCTTTACTCTTTTGCATGTAATACTTACTTACCATTCTTATCCTTGTTTCACATTATAATATTTACAAATCGGTTCATGTATTAATCCAATATATCACACAAAACCTCCAAATATTTTGATGATTTACATCTCAGATAAATATAGTAGAAACAAGTAACTATGAAGCATTGATTGCAAAAATTGCACCATTAAATTCTTCCGGAAAAAAAATGCAGCTTTGCAATGTATTATGAAATTGCATTCCACAAAGTTTCTTCAAAACTTACTTGCTTAAAAGTAGATGTTTGATACAAGGGGGTACTTAAGGCACCATAAGGATCAAAATCATTACTGAAGTTCATCAACATTGTTGAAACACTTGGCTCTTTTGCTTCCCTAGCCTCAACTCGAGGAGGTAGTTCCATAGTCCCCATCTCTGCCATCAATCAATACGTACTATTAGCTCAAAGATAAACCCAAAGAATAAATCTCGTTTATCCTCGTCTAAAAATGGGTTTGGTACATACCATCCATGCATTCGGCAGCAGCACTATCAATCAAAGCTGATGCAGTGAGATCCATCTCTTTGTCTCTTGAGCAATTCAGTTGGAATTTCTTTTCTATTAGAGTTCCCTTCCCTTTCATGCACCCAAACGTCACTGGAAAGTTTACAGGTAATTTTCCCTACACATTAGCACAACCTTCCATCAGAAGCAACACTTTTGCCACTTGTTTGGCTACTCAACAAGTAAGAGGAAAAACAATCTATCATATAATTCCATCTAAGTTTAGCGAAAGAGCCCAAAACATCAAGAAGATGATGCCATAGCTTAAACAAGAGGTTTAGTTTGTGTGAAATACCGATCAAAAATTACTTTACATGACACATTCTTGATGTTTTCCAGAGAAAAAGAAAAATTAGAAAGGCCACAAAAAGAAAAACAATTGTGTGAAGCTCATAGAAGCATAAAGATGATAACTTTTTAATTTTTCAAGCTTAAATTGCTCAACTTTAGACATTCTTAACTTCCACAAAAGAAAATTAGAGAGCCCCAATAAGCAAAACAACTTTGTGAAGCTCATAGAAGCACAAAGATGATAGCTTTTCATTTGCAAGCTTAAATTGCTCAGCTTTTACCCTTTTTGATAACTGTGGTGTCCGGGCCAACTTTCACGCATCTCCACTAATTTTTCAAAAGACCTACCACTTCCTAGGGTAACTCTACCCACTAAAACTAGGACACATGCGAAAACGTCACCTAGTATTTTGAATTCTCAACCTACTTCATTGACCACTACACCGCACCCTTCAGTTCAAGAGCATTGGATATCCTTAAATTGCTCAACTTTAAACATTCTTAACTTCCCCAACAGAAAATTAGAGACACCCAATAAGCAAAACAACTGTATGAAGCTCTCAAAGCATAAAAATCATTTTAAAATCCAAACTTTTTTCAATTTCTCGAGTCAAGATTGAATAAAGATTACAACCCAGTTCAAGATTTCTCCAATTTTTCTTCCACCCAATGATATTTACACAAAAAGAGAAAAAAACAAATCATACCCATATAAGATATAAATCATTTAGGCCTAACCTGGGTGGTTGTGTTGGTAGGCAAAGAGCTGAAAGGCTGCTTGAGAGACAGAGAACATGCCATTTCAAAAATTGTCGTCTTCTTCAATAAGGGCTGGAAAAAAAGTGGTATATATACTCTTGCTGTAAATTATGTACAGTACTATACTAATTAATTAAAAAAAAAAACTTTATTTTTGATATTTACCTTGAAGTATATTTAATTTAATTAAGCATGAAGACTTTTTTTTAAAATCTAAAATATGATTTTTATCTCTCTTTGAGTTGAGTTTTATCGGAAATAAAAGCATTATTAAAGTTTAAACAAAGACCATAGATTAAAATGAATTGCAAATGATTAAGAACACTATAGGCCATGCTCTCACGTCATTGAGATGGTAAGAAAATGATAAATAAAGACCAAGACTATAGTGACTTTGATTAAAAAAATGAATCTTTAAAGGAAGACCAAGACCTTAAAGAACTGTGTTCCAATTTGTTTATTTAATTTTGATTAAAAGTTTAAAAAAGTAAAAAAAATATTTAAGTTAAAGATATATCAAATGTATCAAAATAATTTTTAGTCTAAATCTGTTGTGTTAAAATTTATTCCAATTAAAAAGTTGTCAAAAAAAGAAAGAAACACACTTTACCCCTAGATGTCCAGTCAACTGTTGCGCCTCAACGCATTTCGGAGAGAATCAGCTAGCTCTGGGTGCGAGTGACACTTTTTGAAACGGACTAAAACAATAAACAGAAGTAGTAACATATTAAAACGGAGGAACCCCCCCCCCTCCCCCCGGGAGTATCACTATTAGACTAAATGATTGTTTGATAGGGTGTATAACAATAGTGTGTTGAATAATATGTATTAGTAATGCTGACATTAATAATGTTGGTATCAGTTAATTTGTAAAAATAAAAAAAAATCTATACAAAAGAACCCTCCACAAAATACAATTAAAAGGATGTGAAAAAGGTTTTGAGGGACAATTGTATTTTTATCCATACTAATACATGCGTTAATATTCCTGACATTACTAATACCATGATTTTTCATGTGTAACTATGCATAGCATAATACCAAATAGAAAGGTTGAAAAAATGTACCAAATAAGATATTAATAATACACAAAGCTAATACATACATTATTTATTCTAATGCATCCTACCAAACGATCCCTAAAATTATTAGATAGTCACTTGATTTGCTTTTCCATTACATTTTATTAATAATAAATATTGATCTTTCTTGTGCAATTTCACTAGATATGCTGTTATATTACTTTTATAATTTAAGAAGAGAAGTCAAATGACGGTGTAAACATTGAAATTTTGTGGAACTCTACGAGACGTGTTCGATATAGTTAGGATTCTTGGAGGCTACTCTACCTTAAATCATAACTTATGCCTATATAAAGGATATTCAAATTTGTTATAGAGGGGTACCTCGATTTACTATTTGTATATGTTATTATGTTACTTTATATAAATAAAATATCTTGTAATAAAGAGGTATCTCAATTTTTTCACAAATTCATAGAATATTCACAAAGATCAATGAAGATAAAATAAATTTGAAAAATATCACAAAAACTTTTGGGTACTTATAAAGATCAAGATCTTTAAAAATCCCATAAATTGATATTCATAAAGATATCAAGATATGCCATAATAATCAAACACTTTAAGAGGTTCAAGATCCATAAATCTTTTTAGGGAGATCAAGTCCAAATCATCCTAGTTCGAGAAATACGCCACTAACGACCTTCGAATTATAAAGATCCAGTCCAAATCATCCTAGTTCGAAAAATACGCTGCTAACAACCCTTGAATCACGGAGAAAATTAAGAGAGAACAATCAAGGGAACATACTGATTTGTACCCACATGTTTTATCAATAACATTCTTGTTTATTCATATTTTATTTATGGTTAATTTATTTCCATATATTTATGGCTTGCCAATGTATAATGTAAATCTTCAAATTTTGTTTATTCCAAAAAAAATTGAAAAACTATTTTGATGGAAATGAACGATAATGGTATATTTGTGCTGAAATTCTTGATTCAAACATTGTTTCATCACTTTGGATTGAAGTATTTGAGATGAAAATTTGAAAGACTACATTAGAGCTCATTTGAAGCTTCTTGCAAGATAAACTTAGAAATGATTCTTTTTACTCAAAAATCATTGTTTAAAAATTATTTGGAGCACAAATAACAGATGTCCTCATTTAATTTGACACTTTACACGTCATTCGCAATAGTAAGTTGTTAAAACGAACAAAGCCTAGTTGAAATATGTAAGTGAAAGATGATACCAACTTTAGGTGTGTGCTGATGAATGAATTCCGCCAAGTTAAGTTAATGGGATGACAAAAGTATGGTTATGAATGACACCTACTAAGAACAGCAAACTACTACAATTTGGCCTTTTTCCGAGCTATAGCAAAGAGCGAATTAAGCGCGTCTCAATCCCAAGCAAATTAGGATCAAGTTTCTCCAGGCAAGTGCTTTGGAATAGCTGACGATACAGAAGAATATCTACTGAATAAACTTGATTCATCACTACAGCAAGCGAAGGGAAGTGAAGATTGTCTATCAAAGGTCCTCTTTAATATCCAAATGCATTTTGAAAACGTAATTGGTTTGCTTCGAGAGGTTAAAAATGGCGATCTTTCAGAATTGGATGGTGAATCGAGCCGTAGGGGAAACCTATACTATCTCCTCAATGCTCTTGCAAATTGGCAAATGGTAATGGAAAGGAAAAGGATTTACTCCCCTGAGGGAATCCGATTCGCTGTTTCACTTAACAGCAAATTGAAGAAGATTAAAAGTACACTTAAAGGCGAAAAATCAACGTCTAGTGGTGGAGGTTCAGAGAGGGAAAATGTTGTTGGACAGAGCAAAATTATTATGAATGAATCTGACGAAATGTGGAGTTACAGGACAGTAGATCGAAACAGAGTATTCGGGTTTAGTGAAAAGGAGAATTTCATGGAGAGATTCCTTATCCGGAGGGACAATGAAGTTAACGGATTTAAGGCAATTGGTATTTCTGGTGTGGCTGGAGTTGGGAAGACGACGTATGCCAATTGGCTTTCAATAACGAGCAAGTAATGAACAACTTCTTTCCTCGGATTTGGGTTTGTATGTCAAAATCACCCGAGGATGTTGATGACTACTATAAGGAAGAGGTTTTAAAAAGGATGCTCAAGTGTCTCGGTGTTGAAGACCAAGTGATCGAATTTACAGGAGAAAATCGAGGTCTTTTGGGGTTACTTTTTGCTCTCCGAAGTGTACTGAAAGGTAGAAGGTATTTGATTGTGCTTGATGACACCTTCTATTTCCATGATTTCTTCAATAACATATGGTCGGAACCAGAACTGGAAGATAATTGCACTGAAAAACTCGCGCTTGGATTGCCAAAACAACAGGGTGGAGCTGTTATTGTCACAACTCGATCAAAGGAATTGGCGAAGGAAATGGTTGGCGAGGAGATCGTATATCCCCTTCTGCCATTGAATGATAAGAGTTGTTGGGAGATATTGATAGATTCAGCTGGAGAAAGAGTGGAGCAATTGCTTAAATATCAGACTGATAATGATTTAGAGGATACAATTATGAGCAAATTAAGTGGCCTCCCTTTGGCTGCCAAGATCATGGGGGAAATCATGAAAGAACAACTTGACAAAGTACCACCATACACAACACCACTCAACTGAAACCTCGTCGTGAATGTCAGGACATTGATTTTCTTAGAAGATGCAGCTCTAATCGCAACCCATAAACAAGAAATCAGGACATTGATTTTCTTAGAAGATGCAGCTCTAATCGCAACCCATAAACAAGAATTCACGATTATTATTTTTTTCGATTTCCACTGAATATGTCAGCAATTAATCAGTCTTGTGTTGCTCTCTTGTAACTTGTTATTCTAATTTCAATGGTATTTCACTGTAATTTCTGTTTGATCATAATTGTTGTCATTTGATTAATGTTATACTCGTTAGTTATATGATCTTTTTCACTGAGATCAGTAAATAATACTCTGTTTTTATTTGTTTGTCTTAATTCCAGTAAGTTTCAAAAAGAATGTCTCCTTATTTTTTTGGAAACTCTTTAAATTCAACTTTCCAAATGACCAAATGACATGTTTAAGATCAAAAGACATTTCGGCACATTCCACATATCATTGTAAAGATATGACACTTGAGCGTTACTCAACCTCAAAAGTTAGCTCATGAGGAGAGGATTGTCCAGGTCTATATATCCATTCCCCAACCAATGTGAGACTTTTACCCACTCTAACAGAGTGTTCATTTGACTTCACATATATATTGATCTAAATACCTTTTAGAGTTTGATAAATTTCTTTGATTTCTATCTTATTCCTATTAAAACTTGTTCATCTCTCTCTTTGCTTCGTCAACAATGGCAACTGCAATCGACCATGTTTACTCTGATATAATCCACTCTGAAAGGTATTCAGATCAAGATATATCTGAAGTCTTCACTGGAATACAAAGTGAAGAGGAAGAACATCTCCACCGATCAACTTCCGTCACATTGGAAACCAACAATACATGACTTATGAGGAAATGAAAGCAAAGAAGCTGTATGAACTGATGGATGATGATCTTCAATTCATCGACGAGGCCTATGAGAATATAAAAAAATACAAGGCTGAGGTCGTGAGACAACAGGAGCGGGCGAAGGAGAACCTTAAATATAAAGAAATTTCCAATGTCGAGAAGGTCGTTATGAGGTTGAAAACAGAAATCCCCTCAAAGGTGAAAGTTAGGTACTCAGCGCCAACAGATAGAGATGCAAAGAAGAAAGAGAATCTCCCCAATCGCGAGAAGAACGAGCATCTAGCTGGAGTTCATTCTTTCTATAACAAGGATCTGTTTAAGAACAATGTGATATTCAAAGAATTCAAGACAAGTTTCAATCTCCTCGATAGTGAACACAAACAATGCCTTCTCTGTTTTGCTCTGTTCCCGAATGGTGCAACAATCAAGAAGCGGCTCCTGATGTACTGGTGGATTGGTGAGGGATTCATTCGATCTGATGTAAACGCAGAGGCTGATGCGGAGAAGGTCTTGAAGGAACTCATTTCAAAAAACTTCATCCATCCAGTTTACGACAAGTTCCCTTTTAAGAAAAAAGCTCATAGCTACAAGTTGCATCCTTTCGTTCATGCTGCAGTTCCTATTCTGGCTGAGAGGGAAAATTTCATTGATTTTGATGACCCCATGAGAGGGCATACTCGTTTTCTAAGATCTTGTCTGGTTCCTCGGAAAGACAAGAAGTCGGAGTCCCATGGCAAGAACAATTCCAATTCATCCTCAAAATCAGGCAACTCTAAGCCCATGGCTCATGTGGTGTTCAATTTGAATGAAACCTTTCTACGGCTTAAGCACGAATGGCTTATCGAGATGAAGCATGTGAACATTCTATACTTGGGAAGGTGGGATTGCACAAGCAAGAAGCATATTGAAGTGGAGGAACCTAAAGATTTAGAAGGCTTAGCTAACTTAAAGTATGTTAAATTCTTGAGTTTGCAAGGAATTTCAGGGATAACAGAGATCCCTGAGTCAATTTCCAAGTTATGGAACCTTAATGTCTTAGATCTCAGAGCTTGTCACAGTCTTGAGGTGATCCCGCGGGGCATTGGTTCACTTCATAATTTGACACACTTGGACTTATCGGAGTGTTACTTGCTCAGTCATATGCCAAAAGGTCTCGGGGCACTAACAAATCTCGTGGTGCTCAAGGGATTTGAAGTTGAAGATTCAACAGACAAATCACACTCATGCACTCTGGATGATTTGTTGGCCATGAAAAACTTAAGTAAATTAAGTATTCATACACAAATTGAGGATTTCCCTAGACGGAGTGACTTGTCCGTGCTTGTGAATTTCAAACAACTCCGCATCCTAACTATAGAATGGGGAAGAAATTTGTTTCGGAATCCAGACTCGAGTACTGTTCCAAAACATGGGGGAATTGTGAGAACATTGACTCGTTTAATTACACGGGAAAAGGAAGATGGGAATGTGTCACATCTAACCGGTTTTCCTCCAATATTGGAGAAGTTGGACCTGAAATGTTATCCTAAGCCAAGTGCAACCACTTGGCTAAAACCTGACAATTTGCCGAAGCTGATTAAACTGTACATTAGAGGAGGGAAACTTGGCGATTTGGGTCAGTTCGAGTTTGGAACTGATCCAAAACCATGGAATAACTTGAAAACACTACGTCTCAAGTACTTGATAGAAATGGAGATGGAGTGGATGGAATTTCGACAATTGTTCCAGGAAGTAGAATATTTGGAGAAAGTGAAATGCCCAAAGCTCACTATGTTCCCTTGCAATTCCCATGGAATTTGGAAGGACAAGACGATTGCATTTTAATGTTCATCAACTTCACTATCATCCATTCTTGTAATCGTTGAATTCGACATCAAAACCATATCTTTTCTTGTTCATTTTTTTTTATATGAGTAATTACTTTGTCTTGAATGTAAAATTGATCTTGTACAAAATAACTTGGGCACGTCTTCAGAAACTAGTACTATCATAAAAAAGAACAAAACCCTCTTTTGTTGTGAGGTATTTTGGTTAGGGGTAGGAGAAAATGGGGAAAGGAGAAACAAGAATTATTTTATTTTTATAAAGCTAACTTAGTGTAAAGCTAAAGCATGAATCACTTGTCTGCCACAAAGTTCAAAAGGTTACACTTATATGATTGTCTTCAAGCTATTGGTATCTTTATCTTTTTAACTCATTTGATTTGATTTGTGGCATTAAACCTATCTCCTCCAATCATGTATAAGATATTATAAAATAAAATATTAAATGATTAAAACCATGTATCACCAAACATGAAATTCTGTCTAAGATATTATAATATAAATTATTCTTGACTCATCCAAGTCAACTTTTTTAAGTGTTAGAACATGTGAGGAGAGAGAAGCACAACAAGAAATAATAGTACTTGATAAATTTAATGGCATACTTTTGATAAATTTTTGAGACTTTTTTCATTGTTTAAAATGAACGTTTGAAATTTTTTATATATTTGTCTTTTATTTTAATGAAGTTTAAATTTTCTAGGTGACAAATTGCACTACTTACAAAGTCATATTTACAATTTCACAAAAGGCAATAGTGAAAAGTATGGTTTAAATTATGTCTTTGGATGTTTTTCTTAACTAGTTTCTGAACACGTGTGTCCCATGTAATTTTTTATAAATTCATTAGAATAGTAAAAGTTCTATGAATACACATGTATGTAATGAGTAATAAAATGCAATAATTATAAATAAATCTTTAAAAGTGTGACAAGAAATACCAAATAAGTAATTTATTTTAAGCAATCAATTGCAAATTTTGAACTTTGATTAGTAGTTAGCAAACTTTCAATAAAGTCATAAATGACTAATTTGAGCCTGAATAAAAATACAGACTTACGACAATCAGAAATTCATAGAAAATTAAATTTAAAAAGTCTAATAGAGAAAAAACACAAAATATAAAACAAAGAAGAAAAAATACAAAACAATAAAACATAACACCCTTCTTAAAACTTTAATCATAACAATATAAATGAAAAAAAATACATAATTTTCCGACTTCGTGTTGACATCTTCTCCCATAATCAATCAAAATTTAAAAGTCTTCTTTATTGAGTCAAATTAAAGCATAAATCAAATAGTACGATAATTGATATAAGCGCTTCACTACTTTAACTATAGAATGAAAAGGATAACCTTGAGTAGGAGATTTATGAAACCAAAAGTTCAATTTATATAGATAAAAATGAAAGAATACTAAAAGAAATACTAAAGTATTAAATTAAATCATTGGAAGTTATGAATATGAAAAGTATGAGAGTTATGGATATTAAGAACAACAATTATATAAATAAATAGATATGAGTTATGAAAGTAAATATTTAAAAAAAATTAAGGAGAAAAATAATATCAATTTTGAAACGAATAATTTGTAAAAGTGAAAATGTAACACAAATACTGATCAATTTTATTTTCTACTTGATTGGCTCCTAACACAAATTTAAATGATCACATATATTAGAGTTGAATATGAAATTGTCCCTAATTAATATAAAGTATTGTACAACTTTAAAACACAAAGTCGTAGTAATTGGAAGCAAAAAAAGCATAATACTCTTTAAGTTTTGCTAGCATTTATGAGTGGATAAATATATATTTAAATTTGTATAAAATTAAATAAGTAGACACACACGTTCTATGTCACATAGAACGTCATGTAGGATATATGTGTCTACTTATTCAATTTTGTACAAGTTTAAAATTGAAGGGCATAAATATCCGTTAAATTCAAGTTAAAGAGCACATTTATGTATTATGCCCATCGGCCGTCTAAAAGCCTGGCATATTTTGGAGCAAGTCAAGGTGAAGTTATTTTCTACCAAGCAACTTATTATTGCTTGATGCATTTGCATTTGTAAAAAGTGGATAGTGAGTGAATTATGAATTTCAATTTGAAGAAGATATGGGACGCATGGGATATTCGTGCTGTGATTCTCTTCAGCCTTACTCTCCAAATAATCCTCATTTTTTTCGCGCCCCTTAGAAAGCGCGTTTCAACTGTCTACCTGACACTACCCCTCTGGTCCGGCTACTTGCTCGTAGAATGGGCTGCTAATTTTGCAGTTGGTCACATCTCTGACAGCAAAGGGGATGATGATGACCGCTTTGCTGGCGATAACAAAGTTCAAGATGTTCTTGTATTCTGGGCACCCTTTCTGTTAGTACACCTCGGGGGCCTGACACTATTAGTGCCTTTGCCCTCGAGGATAACGCCCTGTGGCACAGGCATTTCCTGGGTCTGGTGACCCAGGGTAGCTCTGTGGCCTATGTTTTTTTCCGAACAGTATCCAGAAACAAACTGTTGATCCCAACAGTGCTGATATTTGTGGTTGGAGTTATCAAGTATGGTGAGCGTATTCGGGCTCTGTATCTTGCAAGTTTAGATCGATTTCGAGAGTCCATTATGAAAGACCCTGATCCCGGACCAAACTATGCCAAGCTGATGGACGAATACTCTTCAAAAAAAGCAGCTAACCTACCGACGAACATAGAAATGATCCACGAGTTCTATGGTGATTTGGAGGAGGAAAAGTCAGTTAAAAAAGGGCTATCTGATCTTGAGGTAGTGGAAGAAGCTCATTACTTCTTTGAGAAATTTAAAGGACTAATTGTTGATCTCATATTTGACTTCCGCCAACGGAATGAAAGTCGAAATTTCTTCCTCAGCTTAAAAGCGATTGATGCTTTTCGAGTTATTGAGGTTGTACTCAATTTCATTTATGATGTTCTTTTCACCAAAATGATTGTGGCTAACTCTTACTGGGGTTATGTATTTCGATTCATCTGTTTCCCTCTCGAAATTGCTGCTGCGATCCTCTTCTACCGTTGGGATAAAAGGGGACTTCCAAGGTGGGAGATCGGAGTCAGTTACACACTTCTCCTTGGTGCTCTTATCTTGGATTTCACTTCCTTTTTTATGCTCCTTTTCTCGGACTGGACGACAGTTGCCCTGAAGAAAAAGGGGTATGTGTTATGGCGTTTGCGTAAACCAGCTTGTGGATGGTTGAGCCGCAGGTGGGCTGAATCCATTGCACAATTCAACTTGATTAACTATTGTGTGCGTGGGCGCTCCAAGCGTAAGGAAAGCATATATCAATGGCTTGGGATTGTTGATGTATTGAATCGACTCGTGTATGTGAAGTGTGAGAAATTCACTGACCAAATGAGGGACTTCATCTATGAAGAAATAAAGAATAAATCTGCACTCGCGGAGGATTTAGAAACAGCAAAGGAAATATGGTTAGCCAAAGGAGATTGGACACTTCGCGCCAATAGCTCTAGTCATCTGCTGCCCTATATTACTGAGTCTAATTTCGATGAGGTCCTTCTGGTATGGCACATTGCTACTGAACTCTGCTATAGTAAAGATAATATTGTTATCGATGGTGATAAACCAAAGAGATACCCTGTCAATTACCGCGAGATATCAAAGATTCTTTCAGATTATATGCTCTATCTCCTTGTGATGAAGCCTTCAATGATGTCGGCTGTGGCAGGCATCAGACAGATTAGATACAGAGACACTTGTGCAGAAGCTGAAAAGTTCTTCCTGAGCAGAAATTACATAATGAAGAGTACTAATAAGGATCAAGGCGAGCGATGGTGCAATAATTTCTTTACTTGTAGCTGTCTAAAGAGAACAACGAATGATGAGGAAGGCGAGCAAGTCCATAAACGTAGAGAGGAAAAACATGTAAGAGCATGTAAAGCGATCCTTGAAGTGAACGCGGTGGTGAAGCCAGTGCAAGTGAAAGGGGATAGAAGTAAATCAGCCTTGTTTGATGGACATCGTGTAGCCAAAGAGCTAGAAGAGCTTGATCATGGCATCGATAAATGGGAGCTAATAAGCAAAGTATGGGTTGAAATGCTGTCCCATGCTGCAATTAACTGCAACCCCAATGAACATTGCCAACAGCTTAGCAAAGGAGGACAGCTTATCACTTTGGTCTGGTTGTTGATGACTCATTTTGGTTTGGGAAACAATTTCCAAATTAGTGAAGGTCATGCTAGGGTAAAACTCATTGTGGGCAAGTAGCTTCTTCTTTTTTTCAACATGTGTAGGTTGTTTTGTGTTTCAACATGATGCTGCTTATTGTGATCATTTACATGTCTTTTGTTACATAAATGAGTCTTTTCTCAAAGTTCGATGGTATATTAGATGTTCTATTACATATATTTTCATTTACAGTAGGGTCGAAGTTGTAATATAATTTTGAAGGTAGAAGCTTTCCACTTTCTGAAAGTTGCTATACATCCTTGCGGGGAGCTTGTCAGGCTCAAACCCGAGAAAACATAGAAAAATAATAGATTTAAGGATGGAGCAGTCCCATCAATGCACTACAATCCATGTTGGTTTAACATGTATTTAATAACAAGTAGACAAGGAGATTCATATATTTGAAGTTAACATACGGGATATATTTTATTTTACTTTTTAAAAATAATAATATGCTAATGAAAAATGCGATCCTTTAAGTTTTACTTTTAATAAAAATATTTATATTGAAAAAATTTATCATATAAGTGGGAAGCACTAAAGTGAAAAGTTGAATTACCATTTTACCCCTCTACTAAATTAAAATTTGATTAAATATAAATATTTTAATTACATAATGGTAGAATTTGAAGTCCTTAAGCCCTTTAATAATTAAATTATCATTTTCTTGATAAATGAGTACATTGATAATGCTTTTAATCGTAATCATAAATCTCATAATGGAAGAATTTGAAAAGTTATAATATGGAAAGTCATTCATCACTTTAATGTAGAAATCAATTTCAGAATTAAAATTTGAATTTAAAGGATCATTTCCTAATGTTATTTAAGAACCAACTTACAAAGATAGAAGCTCACAATAGGAAATCGAATTAAGGAAATTGCACAATTCAACATGAGAAGATAAGAGAGTTAGAAGTTGCAAGTGAGGATAACAAAAAAATGCTGAAAATTGGTAATCAAGAAGAAAAAATAGCAGCGGAAAAAAAGAGAGTAAATTTAATACATGTCTAGTATTAAACAGTGAACAGTCTTATGTTGATATATTGTCTCTAACAATAACAAAGTTTTCTTTTCAGAGCATGAGGACTTTCTTTGCAATATCCTCAACTTTTCGTTCTTGCTTTCTTTCTCCATTATAGAATTTTTCTTCCATAAAACATTTAGAATTGTATGGGTGTTGGACTTGAAGTATAGATATCAATTTAAGGTATATGTAGAAATTTTCTTATTGTGCATTTAAATGAGAACCATTGATCATTTTTGCACATACTATATCATATGTTTGGACCTAATAACATAAAAATGTAACTCATTATTTTAGTTAACAAACTAAATTTTGCAGGTTCATCAAATGTCTAATCATTTGACATACAATAAAAAAGTTATTTGAATACATTGATTGTTCATCTATTTTAAATTATATTTTTTTTTGAATAGCTTGTGATACTAATTAAAATATGATTTTGATAGTAATTCATACCTTTCACAGGACTCACGTGCAAAACACGTGTCCAGGACTAGTAACAATATTAACATATACTAATGTCACTGTTATAAATTGAGCACCAACTACTTCACTCGTTCAATATTATTAAAAACACCTCAAAAAGTCTCAAATTTCAGCCTTGGATATGGAGTGAGACTTTTCAGCTTGAATCCAGATTTCATCATGCCCCAAAACAAGTATTGGACATAGACGGATTATTTTTTTTAAAAAAAATAAGCAACAACAACAGCATACCCAATATATTCCCCATAGATGAGATTTAAAAAAAAAAAAGTGTACGCAGACTTTACCTCTACCTAGTCTAGTGGGGAGGCTAAATATAAAACACAACATTTATGAGCCATAAGCAATAGCAGAATAGTAATAAAATAGAAGCATACGAGACAACAAATAGTAATAGAAAAATAATACTAATGCTACTAACCATCTACTCGAATCCTCAACCTGAATCTACGTCCTTCTATCAACATTTATTTATTCAAAGGTCATATGCTCGATAAACAGAAGGTTGGACATGTCCCACTGATCACCTCTCTGTTTTTTTGGGCAAATCCCAAACTTTTCCAATCTTGAAGAAAAAAAAGAGAAGAAGGGAGAGTTAGAAATGGCAGAAAAGAGTAATCTGTCCCAAGAATTCACACTTCCCAAACACAGACACAAGCTAAAGGTCATCGAGCAGCCTTTGAATGAGGACTCTGTTTGCAACATGTGCTTCCTGAGCTGCAAAGAATCCAATATCCATGCTTGTGAGATCTGTAGGTTCAGGATACATGTTTCATGTGCTGAGGGAATAGAAGAATGGAAACTGAATCCTGCAGGAAGTCGTAAACAACATGATCATTTCCTAATTCTCCAGCGAAGGCCCGCCACTTTCCATTGTGATGCTTGTGGTAAGGAAGACAATAGAGAGCCTTCTTATTTATGTATTGAATGTCAATTCTGGATCCATAACAGCTGTGCTAATTTGGACCCGGAGTTCAACCACGGAGACCATGACCACAAGCTCTTCCTCGAGTTTTCCCTTCCTGAAGAATTTCGACATTTCAATCTCTCCTGCGATGTCTGCAGCGAAAAGCTCCTTCCTGCTTATTGGGTTTATCATTGTGGTCCTTGTAGATTCTTTGTACACGTCAAATGCGTCGGAAAAATAAAATGTAACGACTTTAATTTCTTCCCATTCTTAGATCTATCTATACGCTTTCTATTGATCAGCAACCAACTGAGCTACTAAGATCCCCGCTTGTTATCTCTTTCTCTACCAAAAATTAAATTAGCTCTACTGATTTCTGTATTTTACGGTTTCAGGGTAGCTGATGTTAACATCGAGGCCTTTCCTAAGTTGAACTTGGCCTTGCTGCCGGAGGCTAATGAAACCGTGCAACTAATACAACGGTTTCTGAAGCAAAATTGCATCCTTGAAAATCTAACTCCATTGCAGATTAACAATTTTCAACACAAGACACATTCGTTAGTTCTCTCAAATAACACAAACAAGGATAAATTAGTTTGTGATGGCTGTATTGGGAGTATTGTTGACCAGAAGTATTATAGTTGTCAACAGTGCAGTTACTTTTTACATGTAACTTGCTCTCAGTTACCGGGTGATCTGGAGCTGTATCATCCATTTCATCCGGAACATCCACTTATGTTAAGGTATCCGGAGTATTGCTGTTTCTTCAGGAAATGCAGTCATTGCAAAGTAGACACTAATGGTTGGTGGTTTGAATGCGCAGAGAGAAATTGTGACTTCCGCCTTGATATGAAGTGTGCTTTTATACCTAAAGCTATTGCTCATAGATCACACAGGCACCCCCTTTGTCGAATTTCAGTTTCCAATGTTGATTGCAGCGCTTGTGGCAGACGACTCTCTGGTTCGTCATACGGTTGTAAAGCCTGTGGTTTCTACCTAGGAAATGATTGTGCTCTATTGCCGGCTACTACCACCCACAAATGGGATGAACACCCACTTACCCTCATTTTCCCCCCTTTCACTGACCATCCAGATGAATTCTTGTGTGAGATCTGCGAAACATTTGCACATCCCAAGTATTGGCTCTATCATTGTAGGGAATGTGATCAATCTTTTCATCCACATTGCATCCCTCGACATGGTATGTCTCGCAATATCAAGTTTGGTAGCACCATCCAAATTGCTGAGCACTCACTAAAACTAGTCGAAAAAGGTGAATTTAAGTCCCAGTGTGGAGTATGTCGAGACCATTTAGATGAGACAGAAGCCCTTCTCTGCACAGCTTGTAATTTACATATTTGCTGCAAATGTATTTGTGTCAATCTGAAAAAGGAGGATACAGCAATTATATCGCCTTGCAGTAAAACTCTTGGTGATTCTTAAGGAATTATGTTGGTGGTTCAAATTACCACCGTGTATTCATTTGCTCAATTTTTAATGTGGAACAAAGTTTCCTATTTGATTCACAGATTTAAATTTGAAAAAGAATAACACAGAGAGAGAGGAGATTCATAATGCACCAAAACGGCTAAATTAATCCAATTGGCGAATTCTCCTTAGCCTAGCAGAGAGAGGAGATCCACGGACATTGAATCATATCATATCATATCGTATTACAGTAATATAATATTTATTTATAAGTAAAGTGAGTACAAACAATAATTGAGTTATGCTAGACACTGTCCTAAGAATCAAAATTCTGTGCACCAGTGCCACCCCCAATCTCAACAATCTGATCTCTAACAAATCTAGCAGCCACCTTATTGTTGACATCCTGTATTTTTACTATAACATTGGAGAGCTGTAACGAACAATGCCAACGAGGACTTTCCCGTATGATAAACGCGCTGATAGCATGTTTTGCCTCGTGCACCACATCCGTGACCTCTGTTTCAAGATCATTGACGCGAAGCAAAGATCTGAGGGATACTAGCTCAGCTTTGACTATTTCAAGTTGATGCCTAATGAAATCAATTGAATCAGTCTTGTTATCAAGGACCACATTAATAGTTCCTAGAAGAAAATCAATTAATACCAATGAATTAACCTTTGGGATCAGGTTTGATCTTATTGACTTCCAGAGATCAAGATAATTATCTGTAATCATCTCTTTCTTAATTAAATCGATCTCTTGTAGAAGATCAAATAATAGGTAAGGATCGTCTCCACTGGCATCATCTTCATTCTTGATGCTTACAAGAAGCAAGTGGATGACATGTGCCGTCTTTGTTACCACAGCTTTGGGACGTGCCAAGAGATCCTTTGCATTTTTCCTGTCATCCATCTTTGGGGGATCCATCAGAAATGCTATCAAAATATTCAGCTCCTCGGAAAGGTTGCACACATTATCTCTTGCAGAAGCCATCAGATATGCTTTGGGACTTAGGAGCTCCTTGAGATCATTACGGAAACAACAGAGAAAGCGGATAGCAACTTCAATTTCCATGGGGCTACTGCTCTCCAGCCGCGATGACAAAAACTTCAGGCTTCTGAAGTATGCATACCTCAACTCTGGCTCAATGAGCTGAATTGTCAGCAAGACCTGAGAGAACTTGGTTTCCATTATCGTATCCATATCCTCGAATAAACACTGGAACAAGAGACATGCCATAGTGGCTGCCAGAACTTCAATTATTCTTAAAACATCTTCTAACTTGTGATGCTCGATGCAACTTTGCGAACTAAACCAAGCAAAATTCCATAGAAACCGGAACTTCACTTGAAGAATATTGATTTTTTTCTTGATAGAGTCATGAATAGATTTAGTCTTGTGGCCTAGCAGATCATTCAGATTGTTTGACACTGAGTCAATCAGCTCCACCAAACAGATATTGCTCATTGTAGCATCCAACTGTAAAACAGATCTGTAAGATGTTGTGATTTTCGAGGTGAGATCCTCGATTTTTCCATGCCATGCCTCGGTTACCTTGCTTTCCTCTACCGCGTTGGCACAAAGTAATTGGATGGTCTTTCCAGCATTTTGGACCCAATCTTGGACATAACTGATTGATTGTCTGCAACTTTCAGTCGGCAACTTTTCTGCTGATACCAGAAACGTCTTCATAAATCTTAGGTACATTTTGACGACATTGATTGTGGCAGGATCATGAGTCAATTTTCTGTAATTCTCCAGCCATTCAAAACACTTCAAGGTGTCGTCCACACACGTATATTGAGCCATTGACAGGAATAACCGGTGCGGTCTGCCATTAAAAAACTAGTCATCATATCATATTATTCTATAAGTCAGAACACAATAAGTTGTAAAATTAGATTATCAAATTGACCATTACGAGATAAATTACCCCAAAAGATCAGCCAAGTAATTTTTGACACAGTTCAAGTGCTTGCTACCATACGGAATCGGATTTGCAGTTTATTTAAAAAGTAGTAACTTTTATTGATTGATGAAGGAAAAAAATATGACTGAAAATGATGAGAACAAGGAAGAAGAAAGGTAGGAAAGGGTGTCGAAGAAGACAGAGGAAGGGGGTCAAAATAATAAATTAAAATTAGGCATAATACATAGATATGACCCTTAACTTTGGCTTCAGACAACTATGACCTTAACTTTGTCAGTGCACAAGTAGGCACTTTAACTATTCAAAATGTGAAGAAAGAGACACTCGAATATTGCAGGTCATATGTGTGATATACAAACGTTCCTACGTGGAATCCTACATATATTATGTCACGTAGGACACATGTGTCTGTTTGTTCAATTTTATACAAGTTAAACTACTTGTGCACACTCAAAGTTGGAGGGCAATGTTCCAGATACAGACATTTGAGAAATCTTAATCCATGGCCTTGCAGGTTGCTGCCACTACATATGCTTTTCAAACTAACAGCATGAGATACCCTTAAAATCTCCAACCTATGTTCAACTTCAGTACTAACCTCAACAATCTCCTTTGAACTTCCCTGATTATTATCGGCCACTTCCTCCCCACTAAGAATGCTTTCCATTTCACTGCATCCCTCTATCCAGCAAAATTTTGTCTTTCTTATGGTTTCAGCACCCAAACTAGATAAGCTTTTGATGAATTGGTTATCAATCAAGAACAGAAATTCAGCTTGAGATGCTAAACGCTCAAGACCACGGGGATAATCACTGAACCCACAGATCTCCAGAGATCGCTCTAGCTTACTGCACAGGCACTCTCTCCCCTCCTCCTTGCACTGACAAAGTTTTATGGTTCGGAAGGAAGTATCTCTATGGAAGAGTTCATTTTGGTAGAAATACTTACCTCCAATATCAGTCTTTTCCTCAATGGGATGAACTGTGAAATGGAAGCTTTTGCCAATAGTTGGATTGTTCAAGAGTTGAAGAACTTGAAAGTTATCCAGAAATATGCCAAGCATAGGAATGCTGGGAACTACGTCAAGTGGCCAGCTGGAGATCCTCCAGGGACGGTGAAGAAGCTCCTCTGAGTGGCATATTCTTTTTCCATCTTTCATCTTTGGTAGCTCAAGGTGATTCAAACAAGTCAACTTTGAGATACTATAAGGAAGTTTCTCAATCGGCCCCTTCAAAACTTCAGATATCTCCAGATCCTTGAACTCTTTTATGTTTGGGCAATCTCTGAGGATAAGGCGACGAAGATTGTGAAAATCCTCAAAGGAGGTCAAGTCTACAATGCGAGATCCAGAAAGATCTAGAACTTCAAGTGTTGTGACTCCTTCCAGATTCGGAAGCTGCTGACAACCTCTTAGAGAAAGATGCTTAAGCTTTTTGAGGTTTGATAAGGATGGAAAATGTGCTACCCCAGTTTCAGAAATATCAAGAAGGTGAAGATTCACCATATTCTTCAAGAAATCAACTTCTCCTAGGCACTTGAGACCAGTAAGATTTAGCTCCTCCAGGTTTGTTAGGGATTCAAGTGATGGAAATCTTTCCAATTTAGTGCACTTCTGTAGAAAAAGGCGACGGAGGTTACTCAAATGTGACAGGGATGGCAGATACTCAATGCTTGTCTCAGAGAGGTTCAGATTTTGAAGGCAGTGCATGTTTTCAAATGAGTTATCCGCCAATTTAGTTAGAGCCTTACAACCTGAAAGATCAAGCACCAGCAAATCTTTTAATGAACTTAAGTCTCCCAATTTCACCAAGGAGCAGCAGCATGAAAGAAACAGCTCTCTAAGATTACTAAGATTGGAGATGGATGGCACACTAATGAGGTTTGTGGCTGAAAGGTCAAGAAATTGAAGGGCATCGGGGTTTTTAAGGTGTGGAAATTCTTTGAACTTGGAGCACCCTCTCAAAGAAAGACAACGTATGTTGCAGATATCTGAAGGAAGCTTCTCGATTTGAGTTTGTGAAACATTTATTTCTTCGAGATCACCAAGTTGTTCTAGGGATTGATCATGAAATTCAACAAAATTTGTGGCACCTGACAAGTCAAGAATTTGCAGGCTGCTTAGTGAACCAATCATGCGTAACCTACTTAGTGATTTACAATCACGTAACAAGAGATAAGTGAGATTTCTCAAGTCTTTGATCACAGGTAACAATTTTATTTTGGTGTTTGAAAGATTAAGCATTCGAAGCTCCTTATTTATTGCAAAGCTCTTGTCCAGGAACTTCTCTAGAGATGTAGAACCAGAAAAATCGAGAACCTGAAGTCTTGTCATGCTTTTTAAACTTCCTATTTCCTTTAGGCTGGAGCAGTCTCTTAGAATGAGCCAAACTAGTTCAGTGAGATGACAAAGGGATGAGGGAAGTGAAGCAACTTGAAGAGATAATAAATTAAGACTTTGAATATGAGGCATATATTTAAAAAGATTGTCGGGGATTGTTAACAAAGGGCTAGGACCAGATATTTCAAGAACAGATAGTTTCTGGAATGAAATGTTGTTAACTTTATTTGGTCTTAGTTCCAAGAGATTCTCAATGCCCCCTAAAAAATTACAACCTCTAAGAACAAGAAGCCTAAGATTCTGCATCTCCAAGGATAATGGCTCGGGTTTGGATGTTGGGTTGAAGATTGCAAGAGCTTCTATTTCCTCCATGGGTTGAAAGAGATCAACTGAGACTTCCCCATTGAGAAAGTTCCTATCAATCAACAATGTTGATGCTTTTTTCTCTTTTTCAACCTTACCAAGTGTTCTTATGATCCCATCTGCTTGTGCGATTTGTCCAAGATCACCTTCAAAAACATTCGCCAGACCTAGACGGACAGTCTCCTCCATTCTACAACGATCACAAGCACTCAAAAACAACGTTTTCCCATTTTTCCTGACATATCCTGCAGGTAGCTTTTCAATGAAGCCATGATGAGCAAGCGCCATAAGAACACGGTGTCCCTTCTCGTAAGCATTCTCAAAACAATCAAAAGGACTGAGAAAGCCTTCCAGTATCCAGTAAGTGATCAACTCACTGTAATGTGCCCTTCCACTCATAAAGGGGAATTTGTTTCCGCGGCAACATAAGTCAATTAAGATGCTTTCCAGCAGCAACTTAGACTGTAACCCTGCATCATTAATATGTCTAAAGTAAGTACTAATTATCAGTTGATAGTCTGAATTGAAGTATATTACATACCTGGAGTTGTATAGATTGTCTTTCCAATAAGTTCACAACATGAAGAAAGTGACTCATTGCCATTGATTTGGTCCTTCTTATGTTCCACTTTGATAACTACCTCAAGATCTTGGTTTTCGGCATTGTCATGTGCTGTGGTAACAAGAATTTCTCGTACATGATTAGCTTTTAATTCTTTTATGCGACGAGATACCTTATTCATGCTCAGCTCATCCATTTTACCTGCTCCATCAACAAATATCAATAGAACCTTCTTGCTTTCAAGTATTTTTATCATCTGATCCTCCAATAACTTTTCCGTCCTCGTCTCTTTTTCCTCCTTTATAATATCCTTCCTGTTATTTTCAAGCTCCCACTCATCGGGAGGAGATAAACATGACAAGTTACAAGCTAGTCTTTCATCAATATCACCATTTGGAAAGGACAGCTCCCACAATATTGTGAAATCAAACATTCCTTCTACAATAGCACGTCCACTTGACTTTTTTGCAATCCATGTTAACTCCTCAATTTCGACGTCTTTCCCAGTGAGAATAATCCTTTTCTTACCTTCAGATTTTAACTTACTATATAACTGTTCCAATTTTGAAGCATATTTAGTCCTGAAAGATGCTGGTGCCATGACTGACTATCTGCAACAAAAAAATGAATGGGGGATTTTCATGTTTACGACAAAAAATACAACTTGCATGTCCAAATAAAACTTCAACTTCAAATCAATCTGATTTCAAATCATGTCCAAACAAGACCCTCATTGGGTTGAGTACTTAAACTTTCACTTGTTAGCAAGAGTTCGATTACCACTAATTTCCCATTCCCCTACCCCAATTTTTTATTTATAAATATATTGTTTCTTCAGAAATTAAACATCCCATGATGAGATGCATAAAAAAAAATAAAAAAAATTAACACAGAGCAAATAAGAGAGAACCTGAAAAGCAGCAGCAGTAAACAAACAACTCATTGAATGGTAAACAGTGATATCTCTTCAATGATCGATTACTTTCCTCCTCTAAAAGCCAACTGTCTCCAAAAAAAAACATTTGCCAACTAAAAAATTGGGTGCTCCGGAGCGCCATATCCATGGGTTATTACACACAAAAAATTAAGAAATTTAGGTAATTCCTTAAAATGGGTCTGTAAATGCGGGAATGGGCGTTAAAAATGGTGTGAGTATACATGGTGGTTCCCCAACTAATTACAGAGGTCCTCAAAATATTTTTCGAGAAATTTTTTTTAGGTGCTCTGAGGTGTCAGATCCATGGGCTAATACACACGAAAAATTGAGAAATTTGGGTAATTCCTAAAAAAGAGTCTGTAAATGCGGAAATAGGCGTTTTAATAATGGTGCGAGTATACCTGGTGGTTCCCCAACTCATTACATAGGTCCTCGTAAAGTTTTTTGAGAAAAAAATATTGGGTGCTCCGGGGCGCCATATCCCATAGGCTAATACACACGGAAAATCAAGAAATTCGAGTAATTTCTAAAAAAAGGTCTGTAAATGCGAAAATGGACGTTAAAAAATATTGTGAGTATACGTGGTTGTTCCCCAACTCATTACAGTGCTCCTCATAAAGTTTTTTGAGAAAAAATATTTGGTGCTCCAGGGCGCCAGATCCATGGCTAATACACACGAAAAATTGAGGAATTTGGGTAATTCCTAAAAAAGGTCTGTAAATGCGGAAATGTGTGTTAAAAAATTGTCCGAGTATATGTGGTGGTTCCCTAACTCATTATAGGTGTCCTCATAAAGTTTTTTGAGAAAAAAGTTTTGGATGCTCCGGGGAGCCAGATCCATGGGCTAATTAAGAGTTTTTGGCTAAAAACATCCTTGAACTATACTCTAAACTTAAAACACATCCTTGTAATATCATAGTTCACAAAAAACATCCTTCAAATATCTAAACATTAACAAATTCCATCCATTAGTTAAACAACGTTAAAAATCTAACGGAGTAGGTGAAATTCACTTAAAACTCCTCAGATTTGAATACTTCACATTCTGTTATTTCTCAGATTTGAACAGTTCACAGATTTTAACTTTCATTTGTTGAAGTATGCTTCGTTTTACATACCCACCCTCCCCGGCCATTTTTAAATCTGTGATGCAATCATGCAAAGTCAAATCATGCAAACGCGCAGATACTGAAACCCAGTACCCCTCAAGAACATGAAGAATGATTGCCTTCATATGTGGTACATTTGTTGTTCACAGCGTCTTTACTCTTAATTAGAAGAAGGAAAATTAAAGCCTATAGCAAGCATTGTTAGTTTTTTTCTATAATGATCCAAAACCAATGAAGGTAACAATGTCCATATTCTCCACTAAAACATGAAATATTTTCCCATCTCAATTTGGTTCATTATTTTTAGCAATCAAAATTTAGCTAAGAGCTAACAACTTATTGTTATTATGCTAATGTATAAGTATATGCTCTGGCAAAAAAAATCGTAGAAGTGTCAGAAATGTCAATCCAACATCTTGTGCATATTTCATCTAGTAATGCTGCTAACATATTTCTCGTTTCATTCACATTAACCTATTTATGAATTCTCCTATTTTCCATCTATCATTTTTTTTTTCTCTTTGACTGTGAGCACTCAATGGCGTCGGCAGAAAGACAAAGTGCTAATATTTAGGGATGATCGATGTTGATTCTACCGGTTAACCATCTTAAGGAGGAAGAAGATTGACTATGATTAAAAAATGAACCTAGTTGCAAATGGGGGAACTATAGTGGTATCACATGAGTTTCAAAATGCTCTGTTAGATTTCTAGCAGTTCTTGACAGAAGGGTGAAACTTGCTAGATTTTCAATTGTTGAAGGATGTTCCCTGTTCACTATGATATTACAAGGATGTACTTTAAGTTTGGTGTATAGTTGAAGGATGATTTTAGTCAAAAACTTGGCTAATACACACAAAAAATTTAGGAATTTGGGTAATTTCTAAAAATGGGTATGTAGATATGGACATGGGCGTTAAAAAATGGTGTGAGTATACGTGGTGGTTCCCCAACTCATTACGGTGGTCCTCATACATTTTTTTGAGAAAAAAATTTTTGGGTGCTCCCGGGTGTCAGATCTATGTGATAATACACACGAAAAATTGAGGAATTGGCTCAATCAAATTCAAAATATTTCTTTGCTTCAATGAAATGTAGACAGACTCAAAATCATATCAAAAGGTTAACTGATACTAATGGAGACTTAATCACTACTAATTTGGGTATTGAGAATGAAATCGTGGGTTTCTATAAAATGTTATTGGGAACAACAGCTCCTACACTACCAGTCATAGATCCAAGAGTTATGAGTGATGGATATGTAATTAATAGAAGTCAACAACTAAACTTCATAACTCCTATTACTAAAGAAGAGGTATACGAGGCCATGAAAGGGATTGAATAAGGTAAAGCTCCCGGATGTGATGGACTAAATGCATCTTTTTTTCAAAAATTTGTGGAATGTGGTTGGTAACCAAATTACAGATGCAGTAATTCAGTTCT
>JAJONR010011339.1:0-34193 GCA_029582245.1 Solanum etuberosum | reverse complement strand
CCCCCCCCGTGTGTGTGTCTCCTTTTTAGCTTTTCCTCTTGGTCAATATTTGTTGCTTCATGTTTCAGGCCCAACAAAAAGAAACTAAGAATTCAAGCGGTTGTATTCTGACTTCTGGAAGACATCAGCAACGATCTGTAAGGAGAGTTGGTGGAAGGCCTTGCTTGAATGACTTTCTTTTTCTTTTTTGAGGGGAAGAACCAGAGAGCATGAAAGAAAAAGTTGGGGACTTGGGGAAGACGACCTAGAAGATCTTTATAACTCTACTTTATAATTTTGGAATTCTTTTAGCCAAATCCCAACACCTAGATCTGTACCCCGAATCTTAAAATTAAATTTTTGCCGAATCCGACCCTCGGATTCGCAACCATGTTGGATATCTGCACAGAGTCCGAGCAACTTAGTCTAAAATGACAGGCTTAGAAATGAAGTTTAAAGTAGGGAAGAGGATCCTCCATCACACACAATAGATACCTTGAAGAGAAGTTGATCAGGCTGGCTCAAAAGGGATCTGTTGAAGAGTACCTTGAGAAGTTTGAAGGCCTTGGGGTGCAGATGACTGATCCGCAGACCGCAGTACAACACGTCAATAATGCCTACTTTCTTTCAAGTTTCACAAATGGACTAAAAGAAGAAATTAAGATGTTTGTCAAGGTTAGGCCTACCACTTTGACCAAACAATTTAGCAGGCAAGATTGCAGGAAAAGGCTATTGAGGCTTACCTTAAAAGGAGCAAAGTGGTCTTTAAAACTTCTACCTCCCAGCTATATTCTCAACCCACTCATAATCCTAGTACACTACAAATATTGGAAAATAGTGCAATGATAGCCTAGTTCATGAAAATGTGTCTACTGGTGCTGAACTTTCACAAGGTTTAACTGCTTGGGCTGATGTAAACGTGCATGTGGCAGAGAACTATATTGCTTCAATCCATATAGATATGTCTGGCAACATTGCTATTGCAGCAGGAAATGAAAGTAGTAATGGTTTTATCTCTCGTGGCCAAGGTGCACCAGACATGGTTGAGATCAAAGTAGAAGTTGTAGATCTTCCTAAAGACTATGGTGGTAGTACTGAAAAGCATGCTGGAACAACTCCAGACACAGACGTCTTATTTAGCAAACGGAAATGGCAAAATCAAGAGCTTTGGGATTAGAGTTTTAGGAAGAATTGTGTGTAAGGATGATGACACTGACAGACAGGAAGGCTAAGGACTTCGGATTCCAAGGAGATTCATGATAGAGATATTTAAAAGGGAAGTACACCCAACCATTTACACTTGTAATGCCTTGCTACACGGCATGTGGGAAGAAGTGAATGGTTTTTATGATAAGTTGCTAACTAAGAAGCTAATAGGCAGTTTCTGACTTTCTGTGCTGATTACAGAATTCACATTCTCTATTAGCACATCCCCCTAGGGTGCTCTTCATTCAGGCTCTCTGAAGGGACCCCCAGATGAAGATGAACGGAAGCCTTGGGTATGTGTTAGGTATAATAAATGCAAATTCCAGATTACGGAGATGAGAGCTATACTAAATGCAAATTCTAATTAGTTCTATTCTCTGCACTTCCATTTTAGTTCTTTCTTTCTATTGAGCTGTACTAATTCTGTCATAACAATTTCAACTCTGAATTATAACTGTGCAATTAAACTCAAATAAAATCTCCAAATATATTAATCACGCACCAGCAATTTATCAGCTCCGCCATAAAATAAAATAAAAAAATAAAAAAGCCTATAATTAACATACCGTAGCTTTCTAGTGTTTGCTCGTCCTTTAAGATCCGGCCTTTATAGATCAATCTCTGTTGTTCAGCAGGAATGTTGGCTTGTTGTGCAAGAATAGACTTGAACGATCCGACGGTAGAATCAAGGCTGACCTGCACACAGAATTTCGAGCCGCTAGAACATCGGATGTTGATTGTAACACCTCCGCCGGCGCCGGCGCCGGTGTTACTCACCTTGTTTGAATCGCCGCCGTCTCCCGCCTGAACACTAGCATCTCCGCCTCCCATACTCATACTCCTCCCTTATTGCAATTTGGGAGGTGAAAATTCAGTTGAATTGAAGAAAGCAAATTGCAAAGAAAGTAGAAGCCCTATCTGTGGAATTTTTTTCAAGAGAAATGAAATTAGCTTTTAATTTATTGATGGTAACAAATATCAAAAACAAAAGCAATAATTATTTTTCCTATTTTTGCTTTAGACTCTAGAGGAAAATTGACTCATGGATGATATCATATATTACTATCTCCGTCTACTTTAAATTATCATAATTTCTTCTTTTTTTAAAGTCAAACGATAATAACTTTGACTAACATTTTATAATATATTTTTCATCATATTGATATGCAAATTGACTTTATTTAAAATATCGAATTAATATGATCTAATTTAACTTTGAAAATTTAATCAAATTAACTTTCGAAAAGCGCAACATGACAATTAAAAGTGGACAAATAGAATATTTAGTTATATATTTTCTCATCTTGTGTACATTATTTGTTGACGTATTTTATGAAAGTGAATGTATATCGTTCAATCACAGTAAAGGTTAATGAAAAGTACAAAAATATTGCTCATCATAACTTAATCATATGTTTGTCTTTTCCATAACATTTTAATCGTTTCCTAAAAGTGAAATGATGAGTTAATATTTTTCTTAAAATGAAGAAATCTACTAAAGATAATACGAAATAACGACAATCTAGTTATTTTTTCTTTGCGATAGAATCTTGCGTCATTACAGACATATCAGGTTCGTGTATATATTTATTGTAATGATGAGATATTTGTCAAAATTGTGGAGAAAATATAATTTAACTTTAAAAAGTATACGTAAAAATTAATTTTCCTGTTTTTAATTAAGACTTGGTGAAATATTAGCTCATGGATAATATCAAATACTTATTACTTATAAGATAAAAAAAATTAGTTATTAGAAAAGATGTATATGTATTGTAAACTTGATTCTTGATTCATATTTTCATTTTATATATATATATATGAAAGGATTTTATTATTTTTGTTGACTCTTACAAGATAAAATAAATATCATGTTTTTATCTACTAACACGTTTTAAAAAGTAAATGCATATCGTCCAATCACATGAAATGGTTTATTGAAACGTCCAAAATTAGTATCTATTAATTATATAAAACCCCCAAAATATATTTAACCTAATTATAAATTCATCTTCCCTACATCACTTTTACCACTTTTAAAGTTTCTGAAGCTTTAAGTGAATGTTAATCTTAAAATGAAGTGAATTGTTAAATGTGGTGTGAAATAAGGATAATCTAATTATGTTTTTAGCTTTATAAAATTGAGTTATCATGGACATATAAAATTTGTATATATGTATATTATAATAAGATATTTGTCAAAATAATAAGTAATATAAAACTTCATTTTATGAGTAGTGATCAACGATTTAGGAGAGCGTTTATTAATATTTGAATTGAGAGGTTTTCATTTTTTATTTCTCTATTTTTTTCCATCTATCTTAACTTTGGTATATGGAAGCTGATCGAAACACCGCAAAAGTATAAAATAACTATTTTGGTCTCAATTTATATAACACAATTAAATTTTTAAGATTCAAATTTCTAAAATTTTGATCATAAATTCAGACGTTGAAGCAATAAGTTTTTTGATTTTATATATATATATATATATATTTAAAAACTACCTAAGTACAGTAAATCAAAATAACTTAAAAATATTTTAAAAACCTATTTAAAGAAAAATTAAATCATTTATACTTTTCTATTGTTTTTGGTCTCACTTCTCAAATGCCCCGTCTTCTCCAATTGCTGTTGTACAGAACAGTAGAGTTCTCAAGTTTCATGGCTGCGATATCAAACTTGACAAGAGAAAATGTCTTACTCTCGCGCCTCAAACTCAAAGCCCTTGTATACTTGCAGGTGCCGTGCTGGGTAAACTCGTTCTATTACATGATTTTTTTTTCTTTCTTTCAGGCATATTGTCGAACAGTTAGTAACATTTGCTGAATTATGTTGTTTCAGAAATTTAAACACACTTTTGCTGAATGTGAACGAGCGTCTCAGGTTTCTACTGATTCTGGTAATGAGTCAGTGGTAGAAGCAGGTAAATATAAGCTTAATACATTTTGAAGCTTTCTGCTTTTTGTGCGGTTTTGCTTTTTAGAAGTTATGTTGTTCTGTTGTAACTTTGCCTATCTGATTGGTAAAGCGTGTAAGCTTGGTTAAATGAGGAGGGCGGTTGCAGTAGGTTGATAGTTAGGGTAAAAGATTGCAACAACAAATGGGATCACGGGAGGGTAGAGACGTAGAGTGAACATAGACGTTGCTCCTACCTTGTAGAGATAGAGATGTTGTTTCTGAAATATGCACGTCTTAAAATAAAGCATTTCAAAGCAGTATGAGAAAGAGGAATATAGAAATGAAAGCAGTAACAACAACGAAATAATGTGAAATAAAAAAAAATACACAACATATGGATGAAAGAACGGTAACAACAACCAAATAATGTGAAATCAAAGCACAAACAAACACATGTGATAACTAAAATCGAAGAACGTGAAACTAAGAGAATATTGCTAATACTACTAGTAAGAAAGTAGGTACATGTACGACCACCAAACCTATCTCGCAGGAAAGCAAGAGAATGCTCAACTACCAACTAACCTTCTCTTCTAATCCGCGCCCTCCAAACCTACCTATCTAAGGTCATGTTCTCGTTAAGCTCAAGATGCGCCATATCCTAGCTAATCACCTTCCGCCAATACTTCCTTGGTGTTACACGATCAGATATTGAGTGAATTCAATGTGTTCTCTATTGAGTAGAATTGCTGAATAAATAGAATGCTGTTTACAACAAACTACAGAAGAATAGGGAGATAATATAGCTAACAACACTTAGCCATATTATCCTAAAAATTATCTCACAAAACTTATCTATCCTGACTAGTTGAGATCACTATCCTAACTTATAGTGATTGAACTTTATCTCTAATATCCCCCCTCAAGCTAAGAAGGTGTTTCCAAGATTCTTAGCTTGCCTCTGATGAGTTGAAACCGGCTGGCGGACAAAGGGTTAGTAAGTATATTTGCTAATTGATTGATAGAGGATATAAACTGCACTGATATATGACCAACCTTGACTTGTTCTCTGACAAAGTGAAAATCAACTTCGCATGCTTCGTTCGAGCCTTAAAACATGGATTAACTGGTAGATATGAAGCTCTCACACCAGATGATTGTGGAATTATGGATCGTCTGTTTAAGCTCTTGAAGAAGAGAATGAAGCCAAATTACTTTTGCTGCGGTATTGGTGACAGATCGATACTCAGCCTTGATTAATGATCGAGCAACTGTTGGTTGCTTCTTAGCTGTCCAAGATATTAAATTTCATCCCATATACACAGCAAAGCCTCCCGTGGATCTCCTATCATTTGTGTTGCCTTCCCAATCAACATCGCAAAAGGCTTGAAGTTGGGAGCTGGGTGAGAAGTAATAAACAGTCCTTGGTGCAAGGTGGCTTTGATACATCGAAGAACACTTTTGCAGGCTGTCCAGTGAGTGGTTGTTGGTGCGGACAAATTTTTTCGTAATTTGTTCACAGCAGAAGCCAAGTCTGGACGAGTTAGACGAGTGTATTGTAGTGCTCCCACTATTTTCATATAAATCTTGAGATCAACCAGCGGTTCGCCTTCTTGAAGTTGCAGGTTACATGTGCTAGCCAATAGCCATAGTAAACTTGACAGGTGTGGCATTTTCCATGTGAGTAGTGGTGAGAAGATCCTGAAGGTATTTTTGCTGAGAAAGAATAATACAATTGTTGAGATATCTAACTTTGATTCCCAGGAAGTAGTGAATTTTTCTGAGATCTCGCAACTTGAATTCATTGGACAATTGAGTTATGCATGTGTGAACTGCATTGGAGTTGCTCCTTGTGATGATAATATCATCGGCATAGACGCGGATATAAAGAATATCACTGTTTTGGTGTTTGATAAAGAGCGAGGAGTGTGTAATAGAGCCTGCAAAATCAATGGTTAGAAGATAAGAACCGAGCCTGTGATACTAAACCCGTGGGGCTTGTTTAAGGCCATAGATTGATTTCCTCTATTTACACAATAAATTAGGACATCGTTGATCAATAAAGCCTGGAGGTTGAGACATGTACACATCCACTTCTTAGTTTTCATTGAGAAATGCATTGGAAATGTCCAATTGCTGAAAAGTCCATGTATTGGAGATTGCCAAAGAAAGAACAACTCGGACTGTTGTAGGCTTGATAACCAGACTGAAAGTGGCATCATAATCTATTCCCTCAACTTGATTATAGCCATTGTCTACCAAGTGAGCCTTGCACCGGTCGATGCTGCCCTAAAGATGGTGTTTGAGTCAGAAAACCCATTTGCAACTCACAATATTGGAATGTGATAATTTAGGAACAAGTTCCTATGTTTGATGTTGTATCAAAGCAATTATTTGAGAGCTCATAGCCTTTCTGCATAATGGAACTTTGAGTGCTTTTCTATAGCATGTTGGTTCTGAAAGAGTAACTCAAGAAGAACCTTACCATCCAAAACAGACATGAAATCCAGTGTTTTCTTCTTCTTTGGATTTTGCCTTAGAACCATTGGATGAGCCTGAAAGAGTAACTCAAGAAGAACCTTACCATCCAAAACAGACATGAAAGCCAGTGTTTTCTTCTTCTATGGATTTTGCCTTAGAACCATTGGATGAGTGCATCCAGGTGGTTGTGATGGCTCAGTAGGAGTTGGAAGGACATTCAGTTGCTGCTCCGAAGGAGAATTAATATTATCTTGAGAAGCACTATAAGATGAGAAGCTTAAACTAGAATTATTGTCGTTAGAAGAATCTACAAAATTATGTGAAAGTGTCGAAGATGATGGTACAATTGCGTCAGGTTGCAGTATTGACGCAATTAATGTGAGCCAAGGAGTGGAATTAAATTGCTCTAGAAGAGTGCCTAGGATAGAGGAATCAGACAACTTTTTCTCCTAATATAGGAAACGAGTTTCATCAATACGAACATGTCTACTAAGATAAATTTTATTATCATGAGGATTGAAGCAGACATACCTGTGATGGTCCTTGGCATACTCGAGAAAAACACAAGCTGCAGTTCTGTAGGAGAACTTGTGTTGATTGTAGGGTCGTAACAAAGGATAGACCGTGCAGCCAAAGACATGGAGAAATTCATAATCTGGTGAAGTGCCATGAAGTTTTTCAAATGGTGAGACATGGTGAAGCACTTGAATAAGGAGCCTATTAATTAAGTATGTAGTGGCGTGCATAGCGAAGTTTCAAAATTTGGATGGAACTGCACAATGAGCGAGCAGGGTGAGGCATGTATCCATTAGGTGTCCGATTTTCCTTTCAACTTGACCATTTTGCTGATGTGTATGAGGACAAGTAATGCGATGTTTAATACCATTTTCCTTCAGATAAGTATTGACAGTACGAAATTTACCACCCCAATCTAATTGGAAATTAATGATTTTGGTTTGAAACTGGGTTTCAATCAATTTGTGGAATTCGACAAAAGTAGAAAAAACCTTATTTTTTTGTTTAATTGGAAATAACCAACAATAAATCCACAAATAGAACAAAATACTTCCTCCATAAAAAGATAAGTTAGGAGCTGGTCCCCATACATCTCCATGAATCAATTCCAATGGTTTACTAGCAATAGAGCCTATGATTGATAAAGAAATCTGACTATGTTTGCTTAAACAACAAGCTTCATATGGGCCAACTGATTATATTGAATACTAGGCAAATAGAACTTATTAACAATAAAGAAGATTGTTGATTGTTGAGGATGACCAAGCCGAGCATGCCAATCGGGTGCAACAGTCCGAGCTGGTTTAAAAGCTTCGCTCTATCCTGTAATGTACTCTAATGCAGCAATAGGAAGCCTGTAACTCCGTCCTCAGCTATTCTCTGCAACAACACCTTTTTATTTGTCTGATGCTTCACAGTAAACCCATCAGAGTCTAATTAAAAGAACATTGATTGTCTTTAGCAAATTTATTAACAGACAACAATTGTTGTTGTATGGCATTGAATTCATCAGGAGACAGAGGTGTGCCAGCCGCGGCAAGCTCATCAACGATAGCTTTAGCTTCGAGAAAAAATTAAGCCAGTGTTTGTCACCAAGAGTCATGTTTTGCAAGGTGATGTGTAATTGGACTCTTTTAGCGTTTTTGCTGATGCCAAATGCGTTCGAGAAGCGGTCCAAGCTTCAAAGGCAGTATCTAAACCAGTCACAAAAGGAAAAATTTCCTCTTTTAAAGGTGATAAAATCCAACTTGTAGGAGTTGATCTTCTGGCAACCACTTTAGATAATTAGAATTTGCTTATGATTGATTTATTCTGGTATTGATGATGGTGGAAGGAGGTGCTGATGTACCATTGATATGATTGAATAGATTGTAACATTTGATGATAGGAACAAGTTGAGTTTTCCAAGTCAGGTAGTTTGTTGGTTCGAGTTTTATGGAAAAAGAAAGTTGAGCATGGAGTAAAGTAGCAAAAAGACTTGGAGTGGTTAAGGTGGTTGTTGTGAGGTGGAATCTGAAAGTTGAGAAGTTGATGATTCCATAGTAGGCTCTGGTACCATGTTACACAATCAGATGTTGAGGGGATTCAATGTATTTTTTATTGAGTAGAATTGCTGAATATATACGCAGTTGCTTACAACAAACTATAGAAGAATAGGGGAGATAATATAGCTAACAACACTTCACCGTATTTCCTAAAATGTAACTAACAGAACTTATCTTTCCTGACTAGTAGAGATCACTATCCTAACTTATAGTGATTGAACTTTATCTCTAACACTTGGCCAGGCTCGACCTCTGCTAACGCCCGCCGTTGCCAACCTCCCACACCTCCTTACCTGGACATCTACATTTCTCCTCTTCACATGCCCAAACCACCTCAACCTCGGTTCCCTCATCTTATCCACCACGGAGGCCACTCCCACCTTGTCCCAAATATCTTCATTCCTAATCTTATCTCTCCTCGTATGCCTATACATCTACCTCAACATCCTCTCCGCAACTTTCATCTTTTGAGCATGAGAGTTTGTGACCAGCCAACACCCCGCCCCATACACCATAGTCAATCTAACCATTGCTTTGTAGAACTTAATAAGTTTTGGCGGTACCTTCCTATCACACAAGACTTCAGAGTTGAACCTCCATTTCACCCATCACAAATATGATGTGTGACATCATCGTCCATCTCCCCATTTACCTTGAATTAAAAGATTAGTATTGAAAAAACTGAATAAGAGTAGAATGTGGATTCAAAGGATTTATCCAGTTAATTTGGGATTAAGCATAGTGATTGTTGAGTCTATATTTTTCTCTGTTAATTTCTTGTTTGCTTAAGTTGTGCATTAATCTGCTGAGAAAATTATTGACCAACGGCGACAACATGTCCGGTGTGATCCCACAAGTGGGGTATGGGGAGAATACGTACGTAGACCTTACCCCTACCTTTTTTGCGAGGTAGAGATGTTGTTTTTGATAGACCCTCGGCTCAAAATTGAGCAAATTATTGACCAAAGAGAAAAAAATAAAGTCTGACTTTCTTTTCGGCTAGTCTGTTTTTATTGGCTATGATAGATGATCTGCAAACATTGGGTAGGAGAGGCAGTGCTGCAAACTTGTGATTGAATGAAAATGTAATTTGTGGAGTAGGGAGTTGAATTATGATATGTGATGGTTATGATTCAGGTCAAATCGACTTCTCAAAATGGAGGAAGCTGGACTCTAGGAACTTTGGGATTAGCAGATCAATGATACCACCATCTCCCCTGGTTGTTCTGAAGATTCTGCATGGTGAAGGTGATAATTTTTTGTTGTGTTCGATCATTCTGGTCTGGCTACCCGAGTATGTGTTACATAACTATGGGACCTCAAACTTATCAATTTACTTTCAAATGTTGAAACTGTTTTTTGTTTTGAATTGTACCTGTCATGAGCGAGGCAAAACCAATTCTTTTCCTCCACTCCCCACCCCCTACTCCCCACGCCCACGTCAAAAAGGTGACTGCCTCTCCGAAGATCAAGTGCATTTGATTGGTAAACCGTTTTTTTGTTGTGTTACTCAGAGTTGAATCAATAAAATCGAAGTGTGTTAAACCGGAGAGAAGCCAACTTAGGCCATGTTTGCACAATAAGGGTAAGTACTAACAATAAAGTAGGAATATTCTAGAACCTTCTGGAAAAAGTAGAATATTCGAGAATATCCCCTAGAATATCCTACAATTTCTTTTACATCTGTTGTGCATGAGCATTGAAAACACATAATCTGGGATCTTTTCTATTACCCCTGATGCATGTAATGGAATGAAGTACTAGTGGTAGAGAGATGTTAACCAATTAGTTGAATACTTCTACTCAAGTTCCTTGTGTCCAGGCATGTTGTGAATCTCGACACACTTTAACGTAACCTAATAATTTGCTTGGATATAAAAACCCTAAGTTTTCCACCCTTATCCCATACCACTCCATTTGCAAGTCTCCTGTTTTCTTTTAAGATCATATATATGCCTTTCCTTTTAACCGATTATCCTTTGACCGAAACCTCAATATACAGGGTTTGAAGCGTACCTGGTTGGTGGATGTGTCAGAGATCTAATTCTCAATAGAATACCAAAAGATTTTGATATAATCACAAATGCAAGACTTCGACAGGTTCTTGATGCATTCAAAATCATCACCTAGTTATGAGACAACTACATTAGGTTTCAGTTACTCGTAGTTCGGCTCTAACATTTATGCTATCATATCTTTTGCAGATAAAAAAGCGATTTCATCGTTGTGAAATAGTTGGACGAATATTTCCAATATGTAGAGTGCATGTCAAAGGTTCTATAGTTGAGGTTGGCACAACTCCTTTGGGATACTAATTGGGCTACCTTTCTATACATCTATGGTTGGGTATGGGCACAAACAATTTCACATTGTACACATTATGCTGTACCAACAAATATATATTTTACTTAAATAAGAATTTCAAAAAAAATTCAACTAATGTTTGGTGAAGTGAGAAGTGCTTGAGTTGCAAGTCACATTGATTTTTTTTAAAATTTTACCATTTTGATCACCACAGAAGAAGGAAGAACATTCTGATTTGGTATCCAGACCACAGGAAAATCTCCTTTTGTTTAAGTGAAGAGACAAATTAGGGATCAATCTCAAAAAAGTAGAAGATAAATTAGAGATCTGAAACCCTTGTTATAATCACAGCTACTGAAGCACTTCATATTCCAATTACTGCAGGTATCAAGTTTTGATACTGTGGCAAAACATGCTGAAAAGGAAGAGGCACCCTTAGTTCCTAAAATGCCCAAGGGATGTCCTGAGAAAGATTTCATTCTCTGGAACAATTCCATGCACAGAGACTTCACTATTAACAGGTACCTTTTGTTTGGTATTTTCTTAAGGGGACGGAGCTAAAAATGTTCAGTGGACTTTTCATAGGGAAAGAAGGCATAGGAAAGGTTATAAGTTTTAAATTTCTGAAAATTGTTTTTAAGAAATATTTATATTTGGATTAAATGGTTTATACGTCAAAAAGTTCCCTTCAATGCACCCAACAATTTATGAAACTATCACTCAGACCTTGGATCATTATGAAGACACATCTGTCATTTAAAATGTGGATTAAACCAGAAAAGTACACGAATTTTATTGGATTAAGCGACAATTGTATACTTTTCAGATGAACTAACTTTTGTTCTTTCTAGATTTTTAATATAATTGGTTGAAAGTAATGAGTCAGAGTGGAAGAGATGGGTTGATTTTGCAAAGAATTAGTTTGCTAGAAATATAGGTTTAGATCATTTTTGGTATTTTGAGAACTTATGTTTCCCAAAGAAACTGAATTTATTTTTAAAATATCAAGCACCATTGATTTTAGTTGCTAAGACAGGAATTCTACTTGTTAAGGGTACTGCTATGCGGCATTTGATTTAGTTTGCCAGAAATCTAAGTTTAGATCATTTTTGGTATTTCAAGAACTAATGTTTCCCAAAGAAGCTGAATTTATTTTTAAAATATCAAGCACCATTGATTTTAGTTGCTAAGACAGGAATTCTACTTGTTAAGGGTACTGCTATGCTGTATTTGATTTCACCACATGGGATCATTGATGACTCAGTGTTAATTATGAACAAATGATCCAGTGGTTTATACATTTCATCTTTTTTTGGATGAGAAAAGTTGAGAGGAAACTGTTAACGGTTTTCGGGGCAATAACTAAGAAGTTGGAACTATATGTTGCTCATTTTCTTGGATGGTTGGGACTGCAGGAAGAGAGAGATAGTCAACTTGATTGGTTATTTAATTGTAGTGTTTCCTCTACAAGTTGTTGGTGATGTTCTAGGTGCTTTATTTAGTTCACTTGATCCTGTCCTTATTCTTAGCATCTGCAAGTAGATTTTGATAAAAAGGCAAAAAACTGAAGATATTAAACCCTATTCTATTGCAATGAACTTGATTAATGTTATAACACAGTTGTTACCATGGCATGCTGGTGAGATATGAATTAACAGCTGTTCTAGAGCATTATAGCATTTTGGGAAGCTAAACTAAGCAATTTATTTTGCTAAATGTAATTATGTAATACATATTGATATTCTCTGTGTTAGACGTTAAACGGATTCCTTTTTTTTTTTTTTTCCTGAAGAAGGTAACAATAATTTTATAAATGAACGTTAAACTGATGTCTTTATCAGTGTCTTTCTATGGAGAATCCTCCACAAAATAAGAATGAATTGTACTACCTGGTATCCGTATGTAGGATACATGTAAAATTTCTATTCTTTTTGTTCCATGAACCTATTTTTTACATACTAGAGAAAATTGGGCTAGACAAAATATGCTTTATTTGTAGTTCGGAAGTTATGGCCTGCGGGATGATAAGTTTTGGTTGTAGTGCTGATTGATAGATACCTAAATTATTGAGTTTTTGGGTGCTATTTAACTCATTATTTATGTTTCTAAAATCATGGAAACAGCTTATTTTTCAACCCGTTCGTGAATAGAATCTATGATTATGCCAATGCAATGCAGGACCTAAGATTGTTAAAGGTGAGTTATTATCTTCACATATGTACTTTATTAAAAATTATCTTCAAGTATGTAATGCAAACCAATTACTTTTGTTGGAATTTGAAAAGGTTTATTTTGATATGAATTCAGCTACGGACTTTAGTGCCTGCTCACTTGTCATTTGGAGAAGATTGTGGTAGGTGCAATTATTCAAAAGTTTGTCATGAATTGAGACTTAGTATCATACTTCTTCCATTCCGAAAGGAACATGTACTTTATTTTTGTATTTGCTTATTTTACTATTCATTACAAATCAAAACATACACATGTTCAACCTTTTTCCTTAATGACTACACAAAGTTAAAACTTAATTTGGGTTGGAAGCATTACTAATTTATTGGATTAAATTCATTGAACCCCTTTCATCCATCACTCATTTTGCTTATTGCACCACTAAACAGTTATTTAGTATGCTTAACATTGTAGATCTTTAATTTTTTAACTACTTCAAACAATTTCATGATGGATTGTCAGATTCTCATGGGGAAATGTTCTTATTTCAGCAATACTCTTAATCTCTTAGCTGTTCACTTCTCTCTTAGCTCCCCCTCCTCCAAAACGTTGTTGCCCTCCTTTGGCGTAGTTTTAAGTTCCCATGAGACTGTTTATGTCTATTATTGTTTGCAACACTACTATATTAGGATTAGAAAATTTATGAAAACGTTCTGAAACTCTGGGAAAGAGGGATAGAGCGTAAACTTAAGAACACGACAAGAATGAAAGAAACTCAATTTGGAATTATGCCATGTAGATCTAGAACGTAGGTTATATTCCTGCTAAGAAGATTGATGGCTACCGCGAAAGGAAGAAAAATCTGCGTGGTATTATTTATTGACTTAGAGAAAGCATATGATAGAGTACCACGGAAGATCATTTGGTGGTTGATTTATACAGGTCTAAACTTTTCCTCCAAGAAAGGAATAACCTAAATATGGCACAGATCTTTTCCAACAAGGAAACTTTTTCCACCAAGAAAGGTAATTCTAGTTATGGTAGAAAATCAAATATGGTGGAAATTCAAGGTAAACCCTAACACACAAGGTATAAACATGGGGTAAATGAGGTTTTAAGATTTAGGGACATTCTCTTTGTTAGCAAAGAACAAAAGGATTTTCGGCGTTTTGCTGCCAATCAATTTGGCACAACGTAGAGTTAAGAACGCTTTAGGAGTAAGTAAAAGTAGAAAGGGGATGTCAATGTTGAATTCAAGGATAGATGGGGGGCTACATGAATTTAACCCTAATTGTTAATATGATGGAACTAATCTCAGATTCTTTTTTCTCAGCAAGAATCTTGCGTGGCTTGAGATTGGCTGCCCGTCTTAACTTATCCTTTACAAAGGAGATAGAAGATGCTATGCATGAACTCTCGTCAGCCATCATGAGCTTGTCCAAGGTATAAACAATGATTTCTGGTTAAGTCATTTATCTGGCTTAATGATTCACTTCATCTTTTCCCCCAATGTTTGCCTTTCTCTTTGTTATTTGTCCCTTCTTCTCCTTGTTGAACATCCCTGAAGCCTTAAACGTTCCTGCTCTCCTAAGGGATTTCTCTACATCATATGCTCCATTTTCACTGATATTTCTCTGTTTATTGTGCTTGCAGTCTAGAATAATGATGGAACTGAACTATATGATGTCATATGGGGCTGCAGAGCCTTCTCTTTCTTTACTTCAGAGATACAATATCCTTGAGATTGTGTTGCCGTTTCATGTATGTCCATATTGCTGCATGACCTGCATCTAATTTTGGCTGCTGACAAAATGGTACACCTTTTAAGAATTGTGGAAATAGCTTGATGTGCATGTATATCATTTTCAGGGGACATACCTTACTCAACAGGCTAGTAAACAATTGGGTAAAAGTTCTGTGATGCTGATGGTATGCTCTTTATTGCTTCGTCTCATTTTATAAGTCTGAAATTTTTTATAAGTCCTTAATTAGCGTTTCCTGTGCATGTTGCATGCACATGTGGGCATATTCATTTTCTATAGTAATAATTTGTTGGTTCTTTCACTTGTGTTTTAAGCATATAATTTATCAGTCACGGCTTTCTTCAGAAATTATTTTCCAGCTTGGATCAATTGGTCACCTGTGGTCAACCTTCGCATGATAGTGTGTGGTGAGTTGATATTATGTTTTTTCAAATAAAGCATTTGGTCTAATGACATGAATTTTTATTGAGGTTTTCTGTCTCATTTTGGCATTTGATTGTTTTCTCACCCTTCCAAGTAGTTAGTGACATATAATATTGTGCCTGTGACATGACATTGCTGTAGGTTTATCATATGAGTCGAGTTCCTTTCGCTTTTATTCTGAGCTCTGGTGCAGATATGTTGATTATTAGATTCTTGATCTCCATGAGGCTTTTGCTTTCCATATCCCTGTCTTTTCTTTGCTGACACTTTCTCCCTAATAGAGATAGTCTTCATATTTGGATATTATTGTATCTACTGCTGCTTTTAAAGCTGTAATTTGATATATAAGTTTCTCTGTGGTTCTGGACTTGTCTAATTGGAAGATCCATTATTTCTTATCATCTCTTCTATCATAGTACCTTGCAACTGTATAACAGAGCTATTATGCTTTGCTTGGTGTCAAGACTTGGATAGGAAGAATTTCTGAGATTGACTAGCTGAAATCCTGCTGTTGTTAAGCTGAGGGTGGACCTTGCAGTCGTCTCTTTTGATTATCTTTATGCTTTGAACCAAACAAGTGGCCATTCCTAATCTTTTTATGCTTTGAACTAAACAAGTGTTCATTCCTAATCAATGATATATTGTTGTCCTGTGGACACCTTCTAATACCCTTCTCTCTTACTTTATGGTGTGAGTTGTTTTTGGTTTAAGATGTCTTGTTTAAGCTTTCACATGGCTAGCGAATGAATGCATTTGTTATTTATATGATAAGGCAATGTTAAATATAGTTCCTATGGGTTTGGGAGCTTGCACTTCTCCTCCCTTTACGAAGGAATAGGCATATAATTTCAGTGTTAAGTGTTGAAGTAAAGGCATCGAGCCTTCATCTACTACAGAATTTTCATAGTCAGGACAACGTGCAACAGTAAGAATAGTAAACAAGCATCTTCTTGTGTCTATCGTTTTAAATTATAATTTCTGGACACTGCTATTGGAAGCATTTATTGCCTTCCTGACTTCAAAAGCCCAAGTTAGCATCATCACTACTAGAGTTTCTTAGTGCATCTCAGATAATACTTCTACATAGCTTCCTTCATTTTTTGTTTTTTAAATTGCAAATTAGGGCCAATTTAGACATTTAAAGATTTGTTTTTTTTATGTGGTGCTTTCATTGTATAACACATTTACTCTGGCGTATTCCATAGTTCAATTATGCTGATCCATTGCATTCAGCATATGAAACCTTTGGATTCATGTTTCTAACTCTACTTCACGGCAGATGTTGCAGCTCATAGTCTACCTGCCTACTGTCACAATAGTGGATTCTACTGACTTAGACCACTTTGCTATCACGAATTCAACAGTAGACTTTAGATGAATTGACCTGCACTAATATTGAGAGAACTCCTTGTTACGGCTGGGAATTGGGATAATTGACAAAATTTTCTTTTTCAATGATGTGCATGACAGGGTTGCACTCTTGGCGTTTCATATGGCATTGATCACACATCCCCAACATGTGTTTGTCATCCTGACTTTTGCTTCTGTATTGTATCACGCAAATTGGAAGGAAGCTGTTAAATTAGCAGAAAAGCATTCTGAAGATGCAGCTGTTTATGGACCAGAATTCTCTGATTCTCAAGGCTCCATTTCAGATGATGAACTTGCAAAAAAAGTTGCACAGCTGGCAGTGCAAGTCCAAAAATCTATAAACATTTTAACCGACAGGGACAGCCTCCTGGAAGCAATGTCCAAGTTCCCAGGAGCCCCATGCTCTGGTTTGGTGGGTAAACATACTTTGACTTTTACATGTAACTGTTGTTTACACCAACGCAGTTTGTCTGTCTTGTTTTTTCACTTTGTTTGGGTACACTATACAGTTTATTTTTCACCCGTATGGTTCTTCAGAGTAATGATCGACTTTCATGGAAGATCCAAATTTAGTTCATGCTGTTTACCCAAGTGTTAAATAGACTAATTTCTATTCCTATCTGAAAGCAGAAGCTGCATTAATCATTTTCCAATAATAATATGGGGAAAATGTGTGATCAATAATTCTATCTGGAATTTTCTGTTGATAAACGAGTAATTAACTTTTGATGAGAGTGTTGGTCCAATTGCTGTCAAATTTCTAGTCTTCTACTCCTATCTGAAAGCGGAAGCTGCATTAATCATTTCCAAAAATAATCTGGGAAAATGTCTGATCGATAATTTTATCTAGAATTTTCTGTTGATAAATGAGTTCATTAACTTTTGATGTAGTGTTGGTCCAATTGCCTCTCAAATAGCAACCTTGTCATACAAAATGAGAAGAGAGGAGAATGTTCCAGTTCCTAAGAGTGCCTGTATTTGTGAAACAATGTTCCCTATTGGTTTCCCCTTATAAGCAAGGAATGAGGGGATGACTTGAATATGGTTGACTTATTATTTTTTGGTCAAGTCTGTTTCTTAATCTGTAGTCATGGAAAGGTCAAACATTTAGTAATACTTGCTATGAGTTACTTAATTGCTTCATACAACAAGACATAGATCTTTCTAAACCTTTTTCCAGTGCATTCCATGGACGGAAAAGGATTAAATACGTGCTTTAGATACTATTAAAAGGCATGCATCGACAATTTCCTAACCTAGAATCTAGCTCATTATACTCGCAAGGAGCTTGTTAAACCCTGTTTCTATGTAAATTTTGTGACTTATGAAGTTAGTGATTCAGGTTTCCTGTAACAAAATGGACCAGTATCTCTGAACCTAATGTAAAGGTGTTTATTTATTTCGTAAACAACATAGTATCTTTCATCTACCTTTTGGGGAAATTTGGGACTTGGAATAAATGCAACACCCTCCCTCTCTTCCTCTATATCATAAACAGCCGTAATAGATTCATTGAGAAAGCAGCTCAGCTTATCCACAAAGTAAATACTAGTTGTGCATATAGTCATGATTTTTTACTTGATTTGAAGATAAAATGGAGGACACGGATTAGGTTAGCAAGGTTAGTTAGGTAGTGAGAGTTGTCTCGCTTCGTCGTTCATACTAATAGTCGTAGTATTACTCTAGGAGTTTCTTGTGATTCCATTTCTGTTACTATTTACTGTTTCTTGCACTCCGACTATCGTATTATTTTGTGGTAGTGACTATTTCCTTTTTAGTATGCTTTTCATGCTTTATTTAGCATTTTGTCTTGATTTCTTCACCCCCATTGTTTTCTTTTTTCGAACTGCTTTGTAATGCTTTTACTTGAGCCAAAGGTCTATCGGAAACAACTTCTCCACCTTGTAGGGGTAAGGTCTGCGTACACACTACCCTCCCCAGGCCCCACTTGTGGGATTACACTGGGTCTGTTGTTGTTGTAAAATAAAATAGGGAGAAAAGGAGAAGCAGATTTAGTGGACTTTAATTCTTGTGCCCTCCTACTTGAGAAGTGTTTAATAGGCTATCAGAATGGTAATTTCTCTTATTATTATTTTAACGAGTTTTTCTTGACTGTTATGGAGATGTCTGATTTGCAGGTCTTTGTATCAAACAAAATGGGCAGGGCTGTCGAGCTAATGTTTGACATTCTAGTGAAAGATGTTACATCTCTCAAAACTAGGAAGAACGTTTACAGGATAGATTACGTTTCACTTGGGAAAGGACACATGTGTGAGACAAGGTTTCTTCTTGGCAAAGTTATCCTTGATACCATAGTTCCTAGAGTCACCCAGGGTGTTAAAGTGATCAAAGAGGGACAACATATCCTGCTTGGAGTTGATGGTCAACAGAAGGAAGATGCTTCCCACGAGAATTTCCTTGAAAATTTGGAGCTAATGAAGCCGAAGTTTGTGTCAGATGATGATAACTTGCTTAATGAAAATTATCAACTCCAACACGATATTTTTGAGAAGAAAAGGTTAAATCACGAGGGATGTAGTGATTTGGTGGAGGCAGTAACCAAGAAGCAGAGGATTGTTGCTGCTGAGCACTACGAGGAGATGGCTGTCAAGAAGCAAGATTTGATTGATGATACAGATTTTCTCAGTCAGGAACTGGATAGAGTGAGGGATACTGTCACTAGGAAGAAAATTAATGGTGAGGATGCTCAGTTGCCGAAGGATGAAATAAGGATGCTGCTGGAAGAGGTGAAATATCAACAACACTGTCGCGATGCAACAGTAAAGGAGAAAAAGAACGACGAGAAGTTTCAGAAGACTGTCATTAACCCTTTGAATCTTTTGATGAATAATGTGGCTGCTAAGGATCACAAATTCACAGATAAGTATGATTCCTTGCAACAAGAACATGGTATTGATGAAGTAAAACGAGAAGTTAGATGGTGAAAATCATAATTCTCGGGGGAAGAAATTTGCTTCAGCTGAGAAGGGCGAACAAACGGGTAAGCAAACAAACACTTTCAGCTCTTTTTGGGTGAATTGACTTTTGTTTGTTGTAAATTAGATGTTCTTACAAGTAGCAAAGAGTAAAATCTGAATCTGTATTAGTCCATTTTGTTTAAGTAGAACCTAAATCCAGATACATGGCAATAGAAACAAAGTTTATTTGGTTATGTTTGGCTTTTTTTGACATTGAAATAATTTATCATATGGTTAGTTAGTAGCTTCAGTTGTAGTCTTTGAGAGTAGTTCCTCTGCATGTTTGGAGTGGGATTCAGTATTTGTGTATTAATTCATAGCTAATATGAAATATCCCACAATTCATTATTTCTTTATTTTTGATGTCAAAGAAGTTTTGAGCATATAGCCGATGTCAACTTGTTTGGAATTGAAGTGTAGTTGTTGAAGAAATTTTGAGCTTCTGGCCCAATTCACATTGGTGCATAGGCTCGAAAATCTTGGTAGTATAGGCTCGCCCCTCCAACCACCTCCCAAGTCCCAACTTAAATACACTCTATATCTCAATTTATATGATTTACTTTCTTTTTTACTCTGCCTACAAAAAAATGACACTTTTATAATATTTAGTAACAATTTTATATTTAATGAAATGATTTACAACTAAACAAACATCCGAGTTATTTTGAATTGCAAGTTTCAAAAAATTGTCTTTCTTCCTTAAATTCTGCATCAAATCAAACTACATCACATACATACATATCAAATTTTGCAAGCAATATGTTCGAATATATGAACTGTGTCTAACTCACACATTATCATATGTTACGTTCTTATCATTCAAATTTTACCTTTTTTAAACTGTAATATTTTGTGCATCTTAACTCACACGTCACATTTGACATTTTTATGGATCTTTATTAGGTAGTCTTTTTTTCTTTCATAATATTTGAATTTCCTAAAAAAGTAAATAGGTTGTTATTCAAACGTAGATCCAAATTCTCTCTGGAATAATCTTTTAAATAAATAAAAAAAACTTTAATGTCTGACAAGTGCCAGCAAAGGAGACCTATTATTAAAAAATAAAAAAATGACCAAAACATGCCTCATAGCCTGCAACATTCATTAATTATATCTATTTATTTATAATATAATATATAAATTATAAAAAAGATGTAGGAATGTATATAATAGGGAGTAATTTAAATTCAAAATCACTTCCAAATGGCAAAAGGTAGTCCATCTTTGTCTAATTTCTCTTATTAATATTGTTATTATTTTTTTCTCGAATATATCTCAATAATGTCAATTTTTTTTATAGTATTAGTATAAAATTAACTTGCATATAAATAACATATTATTACAAATACTAATATTAATCTCATAAATTTTACACTGTCAATATATAAAATTGCTTAAAAAATGTCAAAAAGTATGCAAGAGCTCACATTTCGATGAAAATATTGACTATGACCTCTACTTTTATTATGGGTCTCCTTAAAATAAAAGTGCAAACTCCAATAATCTATATATATATATATATATTCATTGAATGAATTTATTCAAGTTTTAAAAAATAAAATCAACTTTATTTCCTAATTTGAAAGTAATATGTGAAAAAAATATTTGTTAATAGTAGTTGAAGCTTAAATACAAAAAACAAACTCAATCTATTTTAATTCGTTTAGACTCAATTTAATTAATGATCCATTTGATATCTTTATTTGTAAAAAGAAAGATGATTTCAAGAAATTGAAATTATTTTGTAAAAACTTACCTATACACGAATGTTTATATTAAATAAATGATGTGTTCCCATATATATATTTTTATCACGTAATTATGATTATTTAATGCATATTTTTTCACTTTATTAAATTATTTAATTATAATATATTGATTTAATTTAATATAAATATTTGATGCGAATAAATTAATATGTACACTTAATTTTATATGACTAGTTAATGCATATTTTCTCTTTGTTAAATCACTCAACCAACTGTGAAGGAGTAGAAACGTAGGTCCCCTTCAATCAATTTGCTTGTGCATGTTATTATCTATTTCAAGACCTTCATTTCTGATGCGAAGAAAATGAATCTATGAAATAATAACAAGAACAGTAACATATTCTATGTAATCATACAAAAATCAATATGTAGGCTATATTTCTACCTCAAAGGTAGAGATTGTTTGTAATAGACCCTCGACTTAAAAAAAAATAGTCCAAAGTAGCCTAGTCAATTTACACATTTTGATCGTTCGAAGCAAGAACAAGAAATGAAGGAAAACAGTTAATTATGATTAATTAATGTGTACTTTCACTTTATTAAATCACTCAACTAATTGTGAAGGAGTAGAAACGTAGGTCCCCTCAATTAATTTTGCTTGTGCATGTTGTTATCTACCGCAGGACCTTCATCCTCGACGCGAAGAAAATGAAGCTATGAAACAATAACAAGAACAATAACATATTCAGTGTAATCAAACAAAGTGATTCCCGGAGATGGTAGAGTATACACAAATCTTACTCCTACCTCGGCGACAGAGAGTCTGTTTACGATAGATCCTTGACTCAACCAGTCCAGTTTAAAAAAAAAAGTTTACAAGGGTACAAAAAATAACAACTAATAACAAAAAACAACACATAGTAACAGAACATAAACTACAACAAAACAAATAAAGTAATCAAGGTACAAGAAATCAGCAAATATTAACATAAATCGAATCAAGACAAGAAACTACACGAGCAATACTACGACTACTAAAAAAAAACAGACAATAAGCCGCCAACACATCGTATCCTAATCTGTATCATCCACACCCTTCTATCTAAGATCATTTCCTCACTAAGCTGAAACAATATAATATCTTAAATTAAATTGATTTAATATAAACACTCGATACAAATAAAGTCGAAACTCCAATCATTCACCTATTCATTCAATTAAAGTTAATAAAAAAGGTTTCCTAATTTTGAAAGCAACGTCTCCTCCACATGCCAACGAAGGTGACCGTTATGCCTTTTTTTAAAGACGCTCTGATCCAACTAGCCGTTTCATTTGAAAATAAAACCCCCCCTCTGTATTCCTACTGACAAATACCCTCATTGGCTTTTTCTCTCAGTCCCCACCATCTCTACAGTTTTCTTGGGGTTTTTTTTTACACTAAAGAAATCCCAAGATTGGGTTTTTTGATTCTTGATTTTTGGTGGGGTGATTGATTCTTGAAGAAATAATCAAGAAAAAAATTAAGAGAAAATGGGTGTTTCTAATGAGAACAATCCTATTATGACTAAATCCACAAATGGTCAAGGTAAAAATGTAGTTTAAAGATTCAATCTTTGTTTTAATTTTTTTGCCCATTTTTGGGGTTTTAAGAGATTAAAATCAGCTAAGATTTGTGTTAATTAGTTTTTGGAAATCAGTTTTTTGGGTACTAAAAGAAATCACAAGATTGGGTTTTGTCATTTTTGATTCTTGATCTTTGGTGGGGTGATTGATTCTTGAAGAAATAATCAAGAAGAAGTTAAAAAGAAAAAAAAGGGTGTTTCTAATGAGAACAATCCTATTATGACTAAATCCACAAATGGTCAAGTTAAAGATTCTATTTTTTTTTGAAAATTTCACCAATTTTGGGTTTTAAGAGGTTAAACTGAGGTAAGAGTGTTGTTTGCTAGTTTTTGGAAGATGGGTTTTTTGAAAGTTTGTTTCTTTTTTCAGAAATGGGAAGCAGAAAGTTTGGAGTGGAGACGAGGAACAATCGAAGAGCATTGGGTGTGATTAATCAGAATTTTGTTGGAGTTAATCAATATCCTTGTGTTGTTAACAAGAGAGGAATATCTGAGTAAATTCCCAGCTTCAACCTTTTAGATTTTTTCATAGATTTTTAGGGGTTTACATTTTTGTTAATCTTGAGCTGATTTGGGTGATTTTCTTGATCTAACAGAACTAATGGGATCTGTAACAAGAATCCTCCTATTCCAGCTCATAGACCAATTACAAGGTTAGATATATATAGTCAAAATTAGTATTTTCATTCCATTTATTTGAGGACCATATTCTTGGAATCTGACATGTAAATTTTTCAAAATGAAGGAAATTTGCTGCACAAATTGCTAGCTCCCAGCAGCATTATCCTGAGGTACTATTCATAAGCCTAGTGTACCACAAGTGGAGTCTGGTGAGGGTAGAGTGTATGCGGATCTTTTTATGTATTTCATTGACTAATGAAAATGGATTCTTGAATTACTGAGGTTTCATTGTAGTTTATATAGTGTTATAAGTCGTGTAGGTGCAGCCAGGATTTCAGTTTATGTATAACGTGTGTACATATTTAATGAAATTGAATTCTTGAATTATTGAGATGTCATTGTAGTTTTATATAGTGTTAACTAGCGTAGGCGTAGCCAGGATTTCAATTTATGAGTTCTAGATTTTAGAACAATGACTTTAAATGCTACTAATCAAGAGAGTTTTATATGTGTACATATTCAATAAATTTCTCTACCTCCCGCCCCTTGTTAACCGGTAGTACAATGATGTCTAACAGGAAACCAAGAAACCAAAATTAGCAGCTGAAAATTTTAGTGTATGGGAGGATGTTCCTATAATAGATGTGGATGAATATGAAGCAGCAAAAGACCAGCCTGTTCCAATGTCTTTGGAACAAACTGAGACAGTGTCACATGACAACAAGACTCAAATGGTAAGAGATTATTTGAATGTTTATCAAGGAGTTGAGTTTTGATCCTTTTGGCAAGTATTTTGGGAATTTTAGATAGCTAATGGTCATAAATTTCCTCAGGAGATTGAGATGGAGGATATATTCGAGGAGACCGCGATAGATATTGACAGTGATGACACAAAGAACCCGCTTGCAGCTGTTGACTATGTGGAAGATCTGTATGCTTACTACTCAAAAATGGAAGTAAGTACAGCTGACTAATACTTTTAGTACCTTAAAGAGACTTTTACAGCTTTACCAATGTGAATTTGATATATAGTCGGGCGGAGCTACAATATCTCAAGGGGTTCAAAATGAATTCCCTTTCTTTGAAAGATTATATTGTGCAAATAGGGTAAAGAAACAATACCATTGTCATAAATGATGTTTGAGGTCCAGGTTCTAAGATGAGTATATTGATATCCCACGGCTTACTTGAAATGATGTTTGAATTTATTTGAAGTGATTAGAGCTATGTTTCACATGGTAGTTGTTGAATGTTCGCACAATAGGAAATTCAGGTGATAAACAGTACATGTTAGACTTGATGGCCTTTGGAAATGTCAAAGGTTAACACAATTATTTAAAGACTTATTATGAAGTGATGGTCAAGGTTTGATCAGATCACTGGAAATTAGTAGTTTTTGGTCAAATCTAAACAAACATGTTTGATATCTGGTTCCTGATGAAAAAGAATGTGGTTTGTTATAATTCACATTTGACTAAATAATGATCACAATATTCAGGTCAGCAGCCGTATCTCGCCAGATTATATGGCACAACAGTTTGATGTAAACGAGAGGATGAGATCTATACTAATAGACTGGCTCATTGAGGTACTTACAATTTTTTACTCAATAGGAGAGTGCAAATTAAGTTGTTAATAATAGTTGTATTAATTGCTTATCCTAAATGAATAGGTACATCACAAGTTCGATCTCAGGGAAGAGACGTTATTCCTAACCGTTAACTTGATAGATAGATTTTTGGAGAAGCAATCTGTTGTGAGAAAGAGGCTGCAGCTTGTTGGACTAGTTGCCACGCTACTCGCGTGTAAATATGAGGAGGTTACTCTCCCTGTGGTGGATGATTTGGTGTTCATTTCGGATAAAGCATATGCAAGGAAGGAGGTTCTTGAAATGGTAGCTAACAACCATATTTCAATCGAATGTCAATTCTTATTACTGCATTTTCTCAACTATTACTAAAAAGATATCATGTCATATTCCCCCGCAGGAAAAATTGATGCTCAACACACTCCAGTTTAATATGTCCGTTCCAACACCATATGTTTTTATGAGGAGATTTCTTAAGGCTGCTCAATCGGATCGAAAGGTTAGTAGTGACAGAGTCTTGAAATTTTTGATATTCTTGATTGTTACATTCTCCTAACTTTGTGGTATACTACTCTTATAACAGCTTGAGCTACTTTCATTCTTCTTGATAGAGCTTTGCCTTGTGGAATACGAAATGCTTCAATTCCCACCATCCTTTATTGCTGCTGCTGCAATCTTTACAGCTCAGTGCACACTTTACGGTGTTAAACAATGGAGCACGACGTGTGAGTTGCATACAAAATACTCAGAAGATCAACTCCTGTGAGCGAACTTGTTATACATTTCCACATTGTGTGATGATTGTAACTAAATTCTTTCTCGAACTTAACCCTCTTTTTTCGTGCTTTTTAGGGAGTGCTCGAGATTGATCGTGGGGTTCCACCAAAATGCAGCAACAGGAAAACTAACAGGGGTACATAGAAAGTACAACACATCTAAATTTGGTCATGCAGCAAAATGTGAGCCGGCTCATTTTCTTCTTGAGCAGAACCAATAAGAGGACGGACGTACATGTATAGTTTTTACTAACTTTACGTGACATCTGTAATCGGGTTGGTCTGATTTATGATATGGTTTTGGGGCATTAATGGAGTTACTCTACTTAAAAATAACTCAGCAACTGCTGTTTCCCCGGGGAATTTGACAACTTTTACTTGGAGATTAGCTTAGCTCATTGTAAAACAACTTTGGGTTGTTTCTGTTCAGCTTGGAACATAACTGAATTGTGTTTTCACAACATTAATAAAATGTTTAGATAGTCTTCATAAATATGTCTCGTTTTACTGATGCTTGCCTCGTGAAGGTAGAGAGGTTGTGTTCGAATATTGAAAATATTTTTGTTTATCAGCATCAACCCAAACACATAAAGCTGATAAATGTTGATTGAGAATGTAAAGATGATGGGTTCACTTGCTATCAGAGACGGATCCAAATTTGAGTTTATAGGTTCTGAATCCAAACTTCATGAATGCACAAGGTGTTTTATAGTAGATGTTGAATCCCCCCTTTACTACTTTCATGTGTACACTTTTTTCTTTTGAACCTCCGTTAATGAAAATCCCACTTTTCGTTTCCACTTCAACTAAGCTAAATATTTTCCCCTCCTAACATGATTTCCCTCCATTGTTTTGAATTTAAAAATGCCGCCAACCAGATTCATTGAGACATAGAGATATAAAAATTGTTTCAAGTAAAGCATTTCGAAGCAGTTGAAAAAAGATGGTACGTTAACAACAACAAAATAATGCAATGTGAAAAACAATACATAGCAACACAACTCAACTAATTTTGTTTGAAAATGCTCAAAATGATTTTTAAAAAATAACCAGAATCTATATTCTAAACAAAACCAGCAAATAAAAAAGAGATTTTATAGTGTATTTGTTTGAAAATAAAAGGGCTTCGAAGTCTTTAGAATTTTTTTAAATTTTTTCTTCAATTTTCAAATGGAGTTTTAAGAAGTCCTCCTTTTTTTGTTTTTACAATTAACATGACGTTACAGGAAAAAAAAACAAGAAATAAAATTATTTATGTAATTCTGGTAAAGTCGAGCAAAATAAATATTGCCTAGAATAAGCATAATTACCAAAATACAATAATATTTATTATCAATAAAAGAATTATATTTTATAAATCGCGCTCTTTTCTGTGATACAAATATAATAAATACAGTTTAAATATTTGCCTTTTATAAATTAAAAAAAATTTGTTGTAATAAACTTGCGGCTAGGGCTTTATAAAATAAATTAAAATATCAAACCCTCTCTCTCCTGTTTCTCTTCAAAATTTCCCCAATTTTTTTTTTTTTTTTTTTGGTGTTAAATAGCTCTTTCAATTCAATTGCTTCTTCCTCTGAATTACATCGTTACCGGTAAGCATTATGTTTTTTTTTAATTTGTGGAGAACTTACACACCTCCTTTCATATTTTTGTATTGTAAAAAGACGATTAGATATGACATAATATAACTTCAGTTTACCGAGGAGGTCATGAGCTTAGATAGGATAATAGGATAGGAGGTTACTAATATTATTCTCGTAGTTTGTTGCTCCTCGATTATCACATTAATCTGCTCTGTATACACGTTCTCTATTATTTTTTATGCCCGGTTTACTTGTGTATTAAATGATGTCTTTCCGAAACAATCTCTCTATCTCCACGACGAGATAAGGCTAAAGTTTGTGTAACCCACCTATGGGAATATACTACGTATGTTGTTGTTGTTGTTACTCAAATTAACCAACATAATCTATAAGGAACAATTTATGAGGTTGCTTTAAACTATTTAGCATAGTTGGTTGCTTCAAAGAAGAATAAAAAGCTAAATCTTTTACCAATAGGTTTTGAAGTTTTAATTTAAGATTTTTTTATTTTTTTTATGATTGTGGTGTTCAGACCAGCTTTCGTGTACCTAGATTAATTAATTCCACGAGACACCTATTATCTCCCACCAGCAATAGGTACTAGATAACTCTGTCCACCAAGGCTAGGACATATGAGAAGAATGACCAAGTGTTTTTTGTCTCCGCTTGAGAATTGAACATACGACCTCATGGTTCTCACTTCTCAACGACTTCATTAATCACTAGGCCACACCCTTGGATGTGTTGTAATCTTAGATTTAGCTTTTACGACTTCATTACCCCAACTGTTCCTTCGCCTCTTAGACTGCCTTGCCTGACCTTGAGCTCTTCTCTTCGTGCCTTACTTCTTATTTTCAAGCTTAGTGTCTTTAACATTGGCAACTTTTGACTTGAATTAGTATGTCCTATGCAGAAGGCTGTCGATAAAAGCTAGTAGCCACGAAAATGGATAATTCACATTAAGTTTAACAACCTGCATTTATCATTCTCTATTATCATTTATACGCGTTGAAGGCATGGTAAGATCACAAAACATTAATCTTCCTATGATATGAATATCTGGTTTTCTCTTTTTGTTTTTCAAAGTTTAGACCACTGGGCTTAAGATGATACGGATTTGAATATCTGCTCTGAATCTGTGATAATGTGTTTGGAAAGGTTAGCCCACTCGACCAAATTTGTTGCTGAATATTTCATGTTCTTTAGACGTATGTGTAATGTCTACTATTTCAATTGATGCAGTCTGCAGAATGGATGAAATTTGCATCATTGTTGCTTACAATGGCAAATGGACTACGAATTACAAGTATTTGGATCATGAGACCAAACTAATTCGTGTAAATGATGAAATAACATTTGAAGGTCTTGTTGAAAAGGTTTTTCAGGTTTTAAAACTGAAAAGGGGTGAGATCGAAGCAAATATTTGGTTTGATACGAAGCTTGAAACAAGCAAAGGAATGCTAGTAACAAACGATGATGAGGTTACCACTTGTGTCTACTTGCTGAAAAACGATTCAAATTTGAAGACTTCCCGTTTCATGGTTGATATTGTGGATAGGAGTTCTTTGTCAGCAAACAGGGTTAAAACAGAATTACGCAGTTACATTGTACGTGAGGAAGAAGTAAATAGTGAATCACAAGAGGAAGGACTAAGGGAAATGCATATAGGAGATAAAGCATTGATAATTGTTAAACCGACAATGGAGGTTGAATATTTGGCAAGAAAAGAAATAACCATGGATACAGGACAGACATCAAATGGTAAGAAAGTAAGGAAAAGGTTGACGACCAGTAAAAGAGGCAATCTGTCAACCGTAGTGTTGAGAGAAGATGCTTCATTGGATGAAATAGTTGCGGGATCTTTGTTTGTGGATAAAGGAAGTTTGAAGAAATGTTTCTTTAATAATGCAAGTAAGTACCACTTCAGATAAGGTCGATAAATCTTGCAAAACAAGGTATTATTTGAAGTGTTATGATGACGAATGCAGTTGGTATTTGCATTCTTCACAAGTCCATGGTTCTGCATTATTCAAGATTACTAAGTTTGAAAAAAACCATAGTTGCTCTATTGATGAAACTGATCAATGACACGTAACATCAAAGGTTATATCTGATTACATCATCAAGCTTCGACATGACACTGACGCAGAAATCAAACCAAAATTTGTAGTAGAAGAAATGAGAACAAGATATGGACTTAGCATTAGTTACCACAAAGCACGTCGTGCAATACAACCAGCTCTTGGTGTGATGATAACCGAAGGTTCAGAAATGGATGATCAGTCCCAAACTGAATAGGGTGTAACAATAGTGTAGCACACTATGTATCGTTTTCCAACTTGAACACTACTTACTCAGAGATTCAACCTCTCTACAACGGAAAAGTGTGGTGAGTTTCATTTTACTAAGGTTCTTACATTTCCTTTTTAAATATCATTGTTATTGTCATTTATGCCATGATCGTTGTTGTCCTCCTTAAATTTTGAGTTCCAGGCAGCTATTCATGGTATAAAAGTATAAGGGCTCGTTTGATAGGAGGGATGAGGCATAACTAATCCCAAGATTAATTTTAAAATGAATTTATCCCATGTTTGGTTGGGATAAAACCGCGGAATAACTTATTCCGGAATTAGCTATCTTGGGATGATTGTAGTGTTATTTTTATCCCATATTGTGGATGGGATAAGAATCCTGAGATAACTTGTTCCCACGAGCCCAAGTTAATTTAAGTCCCACCCAAGATTTAGGAGACATAATAGGTGTTACTATGTGTTCTGCTCATCCTTTATGCCTTAATTTATATATGCTAACCAGTTACTAGTTGCATATATATATTGTTTACTCGAAAGTAGTTGAATGCATTTCAATGGTGATGTTTAACTGTGATACCCGAGATGATCACGAGTGTTTTATCTATATATTTGAGTCATTTGACATGAATTTTTTTACGGACATATGGTGATCTTCAAGAATTGTGGATTCTTTGGTTTCTCTCGCCTGGTTATTGCATCTGATATTTAGAACAGAATACTAATATGTTTCAACTTTCATCTTTCTCCCTTTTAATTTTGCAGAAAAGATTGAATCTCGAGTTAGACACATTGAGAAACTTTCTCATGTCAAATTGAAAACACCAAGTACTATGCGCGATGGTTAGCTCATGTGCAAGTCTGTGACTGTGAAGTGAACTACGCCTGAATATGTAAGAGATCAGTTGCAGAAAATCGTTGTCTGTTAGATATAGAATTCATTTTGAGATGGTAAACACTTGATTGAACACATTGTTTCATTCTTTGAGCCTATATAGGAAAAATGAGTTGATCTTGAATATGTTATTTTCATATCTGGTAGTCTGGTGTAAAGTCTATATGAGATTTGATAATTTTGAACCTTTTGAATTGTCATATTAATTTGCATTCTATTATCGGAAACAACAGAGTTAGGAGTAAGGTCTGCATGTCACGACCCAAAAATGGACGTGATGACACTCGTCTTATCCCACCAAGACAAGTCAGTCTAAAACTCAACCATTACAATAAAATGCAGAAATTTTATAATCAACTCAAAAATACCCCCAAAATCTGGTTGTCACGTGTACAAGCCTCTAAAGTATTACAATTGATTCAAAAGAAAAACACAAGTCTCAAATGACCTTGTTTCTAGAATAGAACAAGATCATAAATAGGAGTAAGAAGGTCCGTTGAGATGACAAACAACTACCTCACAAATCTCCAAGAAGCCTCGGAAAAGAAGAGAATGGAAAGTATCACGAAGATCCGGGCTCGTAACCTACAAAAATTTGTAGAAACAAGGGGTGAGTACCAAACCACACGGTACTCAGCAAGTAAACTTCTAAACACAAGCTAAGGGAATAGAATACGGGTACTCCTTATACCCAACCGAACCTCCACAACTACAACCTGCATAAAACCAGCCCAACCTAACAGTTCACCATTTACATAGCTCACAGCTCAACAACAACACTCTAACAATTACATATCCTCAACAACAAACTCAATATTCATCAATCACAAGTTCCACAGAAAGGAACTCACAAGATCAGCAACACACAAGATCAAGTTCATCAATGATAAAGATGTGCAATGCAATGAAATGCAATGTCAAGTATAGTGATGCATGTCTGACCTAACGATACACACCCGCTATCTCTCAGTCCGGGACCCATGGGGGACATATCTGTCCATGCATCCATCGCGGCGTGCGACACGACCCTCGATATATAGTATCCATCGTGGCGCGCGATACGTCCCTCGAAATATAGTATCCGTCGCGGTGCGCGACACATCCCTCGAAATGGTATATCCTCATTAATTTTTTATTCTTTCTCAATTCACATAACACTTGTCACAACAATGTCTCAGAACAATGCAAATGACATGTTCACATAAATAATGAGGAGATGACCATTTTCATAATAATGCACAATTCACAACAACAACATCAACAATGAGTCAATAAGCCTCTCAAACCATTATCAACACATCACACACCAACATTTAATCACATTGCCTTTTATTACCCCTTTTCATTATTAGAATTGTTCAATATGGACAAGTCAACTCATCACCAAGTCTCATTACTCCCCAACACATACCACAAGAAAATACACGATTCTATGCACTTAACAAGGGTTTAGAAATCCACTTGCCTTAAACAATCGAGCAATCATTCCGGGACTTGAGCCTTCCTCTTTTGTTGGACTTCCAAATCAATACAATCTATTCAAATAAATAATCACATAAGATTTCAAAACTAACAACACCCATATTCCTATAGGTTTAGCCTAGTCTCAAAAACTCACCCAAATTTATAATCAAGTTATTAAGTTTCAAGCCTAGGGTTAAATCCCAATTTATCTAATATCATAAATCTAATGATATTCATATAATACCCTATATCTAATATTTAATTACCTATTTTAATATTCCAAAATTTAAATTATAATATGATACAATAAGAGAAATTTCTAACAGAGAACCAATTCAAAAAGAATTGTGTTTTGGTCAGCCACAAACAAGAATGAACAACCTACACAGTAGCTAACCTATATGTCAATTGTCTTGTCATAGACTCTAATCATCATTGCCTAATAATTGCTTATTATTACCAAACTACTAGCATTCAATTTGCTTTGATAATTCTGCCATAAAATAACATTAATTTATCTTTGATTTGAAACTAATACTTTAAACTCATAAAATAATAATTAACAACACACACCCAACAATCAATATAAAAAAAGAAACAAGATCATGACTTAATTAAGTCTTACCTGCAGCGATTCTATCAATTCTATCCACGGTGTTAGAGCAGTGCAGTGATGTATGCGGCTGAGGCATCCTAACAGACCGGTAGACTTGAACCTTGTTCCTACATGACCTGATCAATTCGATCAGGCATTCGCCATCTATTTTCATTGTTCAAATCGCGGAATGATCGGCCGGACAGAGGCTAGGGCTGCTTCCTTCCCACCGCGTCCTTCCTTGTGTGTCGGTTCAGTCCCTACCCCCATCTTTCTCTATTCCGTCACGAGCAATCGAATTTTTGAAAATGTGAAAGAAATTTTCGGTTAGAGAGCTCATTCAAGCTTGAGGCTTGTTCGGAAAAATCCAATTGCGCTCGCCTGACACCCTATCTTTCGCCTAGGTGGAGAAGAGCCATGAGTTAAGCCGCAAAGGTTTTCGTATGACAAAAAAATATATTAACCCCTATTTCTTTAATTTATTTTCATAATATATGGGCCAAGTGGTAAGGGTATTAAATAAAATATGGACTTAGCCCATTAATCACCAACTATAAATAATTAATTATTTAATAATATCTGTCAATTAAATAACCGTAGTTATTGAATAATTCAAAATTTTCAAACCAACTTCACTGATTGATTGAAAAATGACTTGGGGCAACTATCGGGAGGGTTAATTTTCTAAAAATGACTTGACGGGTCATTACAGCATACATCTTACCCTATCCAGACTCTACTGATGACTTCACTGTCAACTTAAAAATTATGTGTATTTGAAAGCTTATAATTTCGTATAATTACAAATATTTAAAAGGAACGTGGAGATATGTGGTTTATCTAATGCAACGTCTTATGATATTGTACTTTTTTTTGGTATTATGATTGGCTTATTTGATAGTTATCACAAATTATGAAGGTTCATGTTTAAGAGAATGAGTACAATTTTCTTTAAAAAAAACATAGACATAACTGGTGCTAGGATACATTTCATTAATAGTCACATAATTGTCATTTTTTAAAATAAAAGATTATAAATTTTTACCTAACTAACATAAAGTCATAATTATCAGAAAATTCAAACCTTTTGATGGATGGTAACTTTCTAGTTTATACTTTAATTTTAATTTTACAAATACAGACCAAATTAAAAGTGGACTAAACGACCTGACCTAATTTTTCAAAACTGTAGTTAATATATATTGGAATTACATTTTGTTGGATAATAAGAAATTAAATTTTATGAAATAATAATTACTATATTAGTTAGTTGTGCAACAAAAGGTAATTAGTGTATTAGAAGTAATAATCTTGTGATATTTTTTATCATTAGTTGTTTGATATATATATATATATATATATATATATTTTTTTTTTGGGGGGGGGGGGGGGG
>JAJONR010011338.1:0-27513 GCA_029582245.1 Solanum etuberosum | reverse complement strand
TTTATATATATATATATATATATATATATATATATATATATATATATATATATAGTATAAGAGTTTACAAGTACACGTATCGTGATCGACATGTGTTCTTCGTGGAATTGAAATTACATTAAAGGATATTTGGTCATTTTAATATCAAACTATTAAAATGAACTTCTCTCTCTCTCTCTCTATATATATATATATTATTATTTTTAAATTTTTTTTAGGTAAAAAGCATTTTAAATTACAATATAATAATTTAATATATTTTAAAAAAAACTATATAAAAAGTTTATGGTAGAATAAAATTTTAATTTGATTCGTCGTATTTCATCCGTGCCACATAAATTAGGATAAAAAAAGTAAAATTATTTTCAATAATTAAAAAGGAATTTCTAATAAATTATATATTTATAAATTACGTTCAAAATACTATAAATAATAATAATTAACAACTTATAAAAAAATATCACGGTCAAAGAAATTTTTTATTGACTCTTGAAATTCTATTTGTGTCACATAAATTGAGATAAAGGGAGTAACATATATTGGACTTGTGACCTAAAAAAATTACGATCAAAGAAAAATTTGATTGACTCTCCAAATTTCATTTGTGCCACATAAATTGGAATAAAGGGAGTAAATACATTTAGAATAATCTATATGTTTGTAAATTACGTTAAAAACATTATAAATCACAATAATTAACAATTTAAATTAATTTTAAAAATTAGGACCAAAAACATATTTGATGAACTCTAAAATAAAAAATAATATATCTTAGGCTCGTGCTCTTGTATCTATATCTAATATACATAGAGAAGTGATGTATATTTATTGATTTTGAATTTAGATTTTCAGTTCTGTTTGTCCGTACATTGTTTTATTGAGAATTTATAAAATGATGATCATAGGAAGATGAAACAGTGGTGAACATGGCCTTGTCAGTGTTGGTTTTTTTGGGTTGAAAATGGGTTTTCTTTGTATATTATTTATTTTTTAACATTTAATTTTTGACATGTTATTAAAAAGGATGTGGAATTTCACATATAGTTGATTGTATTACATGCAATGAGAAGGGATTTAAAATATTGTATTTCATTTGATTTAAGTGTTTAGTTGGTAAAGTCGTTAATAGAAGAATCCAATTGACAATTCGAATTAAATATAAGGGCATTTCATTTCGTCAAAACTTTTACAAATCTCTTTTTAAATGTTTTGGTTATAAAAAAAAAAAGTTCTTATCTCTAACATGCAATAAAACTCGATATTTTAAAATAATTATTAATTTTATATTTAAAGTATTTATTATAACATACTTTTAAAAGTATTTCATAAAAAAAAATCATAATGCATGTTTCTTAACATATTATTTTAAGTCTGAATTTTATAAATTTTTACGATATAATAAATCTTCATAAAATTTTAACTCTCAAATATCTACTAGCTCAAATAAAGTAACTCAAATCAATATATGTTCATTTTCAGTATCTCTTTTTAATAGTACTTCTTTTATGAGTTATCGTTATCTTAATTGAGTTATGTTGAATTTAAAATTTTGATGGTTGACAAGCATAACAAACATTATATAAAAAATCAAATTCTTAACATATCTCAAATAAGGATCAGTTGATTATATAAAAATCAAATTCTTAACATTGTTAGATTGATTTTTTGTACGAAATTATATAACCTTTTACATTATTAGATGTTTAGTAATAGATTATTCCTCGAGTTGTAAAATAACAACTTTTATTATTGGTGACACTGTGAGCCTGTTTGACATTATTGCTAAAAAATATTTATTTTTAGAAATGTTTTTTTAAAATAGCTTTTCAATAAAGTGTTTTTCAAAAAAAAGCAATTTGTGTTTGACAAATTCATTTGAAAGTGCTTTTAATAAACAATTTGTGTTCGGCTAATTTTCTTTAAAAGTGTTGTTGAGAGTCAAATTACGAAAAATGACAAGTATCAATGTAATTTTAATATTAATTTTTTTTTATAGAGAGAAACTATTTTAAAAATCTAATACAAAAACTTTAATTACATTTTTAATTTAATTATTTAAATGTACATATTCAAATTTTTAATTAATATTTTACATAGATAATTATTGTTGAAAAATATTGAAAAGGGGAATCTTTTTGTTATTTGTTACCTATTTTTTTGGATTCAATCTTAGCTATTATCCTTTTTTTTGTTATAATACTCTAAAGTTTTTTAAAAATAAATAAATAATACCTAAATTAAGAAAAGAAAAAATTGTCATTTGTTACTTTTTTTTGGGAGGGTCTAAATCTTTACTTTTTTTCTGTTTTTTAATCCTACAAAAATATCGTTATTGCTTTTATTTCTAATTATGTAAAATAATATATAAAGTAATATATATATATATATATATAATATAATATATAAATAATAATATCAAACATAAATAAAAAATAAAATTCTTGAATAAAAATCAACCAAACTTATGAGATATGTTAATTAATTTATAAGGGATATATTAATAAATATGTATATATATGTAAGGGATATTTTTGTCTTTAAATAAATTAATTTTCTATTTCTGCTTCTGTTTTTTTTTTAAAAGCAAATTTTTTTAGCTTTTTCCCAACCGCAGAATAACTGCTTCCATTAAAAAGCAGTTTTAAGAATTTGTCAAACACTTAATTTCTCAAAGAGAAAAGACATAAAGTCACCACTAAAGTTGTTTCGGATTTTCATAAAGACATCTTATCTTTGTAAAATGACCATTTTGACCATTTTCTCTGCTGTGAACAAGCGCGTGATACTCACTCTTTTAATTAATTTTATTTAAATTAATTTTTTCAAATCCAATCCGAATCGAATCTTTAAAAAAAAAAGAGAACTCCTGCTCTACATTTTTCATTTCTTAGTTTCTCTCTTCGTTTTCTTCAATCAGAGGCATTGTTGAAGATCATCTCCTATAATTTCGACGTTTGTTGGTCAAATTTCTTGGAGGACTAGCTTATTAAACATGGAATTGAAGGTTAACATGTTAGAATAGTAACAATAGCAAATCGTCTCAGCTGCAAACTAAAACCCTCATCGAAAAAGTTGTTTATGGTCTCAATGGCGAAGAATAACTCGTTGAAATCGACAACAATGGTATTCGGAGCCCTGGCTTTTGGGTGGGTGGCGATTGAGCTTGCTTTCAAATCGTGGCTTGATAAATCCCGATCCTTCATGGACAAGTATGACCCATCTCGCGACCCCGATGATGACGCCGCCTATCAAAGTTCAGAAGCTGACAAGTCTCAGGTCGATGTTGATCCTCCCGAAAAATAACTGATTTGTGAGTTTGGTTTATTTTTGGGTTTTCAAAACTAAATGAAATTAAACCTTGAACAACTTCAAATTAACTATTGACGGGAAATTAAAACGAATTCATACCTTGTGTTGACTTCATCAGAAAGTACCTGTAACTCTTTTGTTGGGGAAGATGATGAATTTGAATAAAGTAAATAATTAATAAAGAAAATAACTGAAATGTGTCACTTTTTAATTGATTTTTGGCAATAAAACCAGACCATCACGCGCATCATGCACGTGTTCACAAACATAATGAGAAAATGGGTCAAAATGGTCCTTTTACAAAAATATTCAATATTTTTGTGGGATAATAGGACGTCCTCAAAGTTAAAGTGTCTTTTTGAAAATTTAGGACAACTTCAGTGGTGACTTTATATTTTTTCTCTTTCTCAAAATAAATGCTTTTTTTAAAAATAAAAAAAATTCTTCTAACCTCTCAACAGTAGTGCCAAACAAGCTCATATATTTTAGCATACTGCGATAAATATTTCACTTTTTTTTTTTCTTCACAAGTCATGTAACTATTATTTCTTACTAGAATTTATTAATTCTTGATTTCTACTTCCTTCAAAGAGATTTCCACACGAAAAGCTTTTTTTCCTTATTAGGCAATTGAAGAACCTGGTTCTTTAGTACATCAAATGGCAAACTTAAGCCTTAAAATAACAACATTTATTATGATGACACTATATTTTAGCATAATGTGATAACTTATTTCACTTTTTTTTTTAATTTTCTTCGTAAGCGTCAAATAATTATTGTTTCTTACTAGAATAAAAGAAATATTTGGAGACATTATTAGTCATATGTTTTGTGTTGTTTTTAATTTAAAAAATATCATAATTTCCATTATATCTTATAGCTAGAACTTATTAAATATTTTACTAAAACAAAAAAAAAATGGTCACTTTCAACAAACTTAAATGACCAAAGCTACTTAGGAGCCAAAGATAAATGTATCCTCAAACATAAAGAGACCATTTTTTTTTTTAAATTTTCTATTGGTTGAAAGCACAAAGAGATTATTTTTCTTATGTATCTTATGTTATAATATAAGTGAAGAAAAACACTAAAAATTGAGAAAAATCAATACATAAAAGTGAGACAACTTGTTTATGTTTTTAATGCCCCAACCTTTATTTTATTTCATCCAATAAATTTTGTACTAGTCATTCGTACTGTTAAGTGGTTATAATAAGCAATACTGGCGCAGTAATTCTATTTATATAGGCCAGCCTGGAATATACATAAGTTGAAATCTCCTTTCTCCATTTTTTTTTTTAATAAATTCATTTTATATAAAAAAAAATAACAATAATAAGAGTTACTCGGTGTTCCATATCTATATTAGGGCACGACTAAATTCAAATTCGTGTTAGGAAATCTCACATTGGGAATAAAACGTTTTCTAACAAAGACTTTCCACATTCATGCTGGAAAGTCCTACATTGATGTATTAGGACCCGACTAAATATAAAATCGTGTCGGAAAGTCCTATATTAAGGGTATAAGGGCTCTCTTACAAAGGCTTTCTTGGTGTTCGGTACGTGTATTGAGACCTAACTAAATGTCTACATTCTTATTCGTGTCGGGAAGTTTCACACTGAGGATAAAACGTTTCCTAACAAAGACGACTCTATACCAGTAAGACTCGAACTTGAACTCGAGATCTTTAATTAAGAAGGAAGGAGTACTTACCACTTTATCACAATACTAGTTAATATTAATAAAACCATGTAACATCAAGGGAAGGGAAGTGGAGAATACTAAGTTAGCTAGGGAGTTGGATTTGAACCTAATGCAGTTATTCCATTTGTTAGAAAACTTATTATTGTATCATAAATCTTTGTTCATACTGTCTGCTAGCATTTAATTTCTTGGGTGTATTTATACATCAAAGTTAGCTTTCTACTGAATAACAACACAATTTAATAATTACAAAACATTATATTATATTTTTACAACTTTTTTTTCTCTCTTTGTAAGCCAAAAGAAAATGGGAAGATCACCATGTTGTGAGAAAGTGGGATTGAAGAAAGGGCCATGGACTCCTGAAGAAGACCAAAAACTCATGGATTACATTGAAAAAAATGGATGTGGTAGCTGGCGTGCTTTGCCAACTAAAGCCGGTACGTAATATATATTGACAGTGTAAAGAATTTTCTATATTATTAGTGTATTTTAACGTGTTATAGCAAGTAACATGTTTTACTTTGATTTTCAGGTTTTAATCAATCCTATCTTTTGATCAACGATGATTACTAATAGTTATCTTTTAAGTGATATGTTAGTTTGGGACTTTGTTGCTTTATATATACATACATGAGATGGTTTGATCATGTTTGATGTCGAGTGTCGACCTACAAATGTGTTAATTTGTAAGTGTGAAACTATGGTTATTGAAGGTGTTAAAAGGAGTGACGTAGACCTAAAATCACATGAAAGAAGTTGTCTTGAAAAAATTACAAGTTCTTAAAACAATGCAGAATTAGCTAAAGATCGAAATGAGACGATAAAGAAAAAAAGATTTTGTATAGATGATATCTAATATAATTGGAAATAGATTAATTAGTCTTTGTTAAAGGACTTCTAATATTATTGTTATTATTATTACAACATATATTTAACTTATTCTTGATCTTATTTTTATTTGATATGATTATGACATGAATTGAATTTAAGTGAATAATAAAGATTTATATATCTTTATATATAGTGGACCCTACACATTTGATCAATGTATATAACAGTAGTTGTTATGGAATATAGAAGTTAACTCTAAAAGTTGGTAATACTATAACTTAATAATCCATTTAATTTGTTCATATCATTTTAAAACTTGTAGTTATTTAGTCTATATATCCATGATAGCCTAGAAAAATCTTTATATTATTAGTGTATTTGAACATGTTATAATATATAGCATGTTTTATTTTTCCAATTTGTTAATCTTTAAACTCTTAGAATTTTGTTATTTTACATTAATGAAGTTCTGATTTTTTTTATATTGTATGTAGGACTTAAGAGATGTGGAAAGAGTTGCAGATTAAGATGGATAAATTATCTAAGACCTGATATTAAGAGAGGAAAATTCAGTTTGCAAGAAGAACAAACAATCATTCAACTCCATGCCCTTCTTGGTAACAGGTAACAGACAGTCAGAAATTTCATTAAGAATATACAAGATTTAATATATATGTACGAAAAATAATTTTTGACCTATATATTTTGTACATTTTTTTATATTTATAGTATATTTTTTTTACGACGGTTCTCCGATTGACCATCCTAGACTATATGTGGCTACGGTAACAACCCAACTATTCATGCAAAACCATTGAAAGGTTGAATCTATATTGTTCATACTCTTTAATAATGTTGTCGTATATATCTCAGATCATTTTAAAATGTACTACTTTTGAAGAATTTGACAAGTATATGATAATATTTTTAAAGAGTCCGGATAGTATAGGATTGAATAGTAGTAAACATAATATGGAGCAAAAAGTACTACGTATAATTCTTTCAATACGTCAACAGAATATGTACCTTAATTAATTTGTACTATTCATTCAACAGAAGTGTACATATATAAAAATGGTCTAACATTGTTTCTCCTACAAACTTTTTCTTTGGATACTTCCTCTTCTTTTTCAAGGTTTTTATATAAAGTTATAGAGTCAGAATTTGTATTAAAGAAATTTAAAATATAAATAGAGAAAAAAGGTTAAATATATCTTTGTACTATTCAAAATGAGTCATTTTATACCATCTGTTATATTTTTATCTCAAAAATACATTTAACGTTATGTTTTTGGTCTACTATGTTAACATGTTATAACAGATAATTTCCATGTCACACATTCATTCACTATATATCAGCTTCTAAGTGTTTTGTGAAACAAAAAATATTCGAGTTTAAGTTATATAAACTAACAATATTCGATCATTGGCACACTCTGATTGGTTTTTACTATATTTTCTAGGTTATCATATCATGTTTGACATTAAAAGATATTTTTACATATCAATTTAACTTGTGTTTCGCTATTATCACATAAAATATTAATTCGTTTTTTATTACACTGACAATGTGCATATGCTAATATCGATTTGTGATTTTCAATCGTATAGGTGGTCAGCTATAGCGACTCATTTGGCCAACAGAACGGACAATGAAATTAAGAATTACTGGAATACGCACTTGAAGAAGAGATTAACCAAGATGGGCATTGATCCAAATACTCATAAACCAAAATCCAACATCTTTGGTTCCGCAAACCTAAGCCACATGGCTCAGTGGGAAAAGGCTCGTCTAGAAGCTGAAGCTCGACTTGTTCGCGAATCCAAAAAACAACAACAACAACAACAAATTATTTCGAACAATAACAACAACCTTCATAATTTTAATAATATACACTTTGGTCCTAATAATTTGACTACTACTACTACAAATGTTTTACTACCCCTTCAAACAAAACTACCCTCACCACCTTGTCTTGACGTGCTAAAAGTATGGCAAGGAGGGGCAAATTGGTCAATTATGCCAAAAATTACCAAAGACAATTTTTTCGATAATTCTCCAACATCCACCTCAAATTTATCGTTAATTATGGTACCGAATAATAATAATATTTCAGGAGCTGGATTAGTCGACAATTCATGTCTGATTGGTGCTGGAAGTTTCGTGGAAAATAATATTAATAGTATTTCATATTCTAATTATCCAAGTTTGAATACTATTCAAGGGTTTACACATTTGGAAAATGTTCTTGGAAGTTGTGAAGAAGAAGACGACGACAACAACAATGATAACAATTATTGGAATACTATACTAAAATCTTGTACTTCATTTGTTGATGGTTCATCAGTATTTTAATTAATTAAGTGGTCATACATATTGTAATAGCTAATTAATAAGTTTGATAAGTACATTAATTAGGACTTAGGAAATTCTACTTTAGACTAGGTTAACAAACCTAGTCTAAAGAAGAATTGCCTAGAGTTTTAAGGATTTAGGGCATTAAATATATTGTACTAGCTAGTGGTCTAGTCTAGGCCTTTAATTTGACAGTTTATTTAACTTGTTAGTTGTCAGTACCTATCAATTTGAATTTCATGTTTATGTTGGTGACCATTTTTCAAAGATTTGTGGATCCATTTATATATATCTTGTATGTGGGGTTATATCTTGGGCTCCATGTAATTTGTTTATGGAACTAAAGATTAAATCGACCTTTATTTATTCTGATAATAAATTCAAAATGAAATGATCTAAGTTAAAATCAAACCAAAACGGATCAATTTGGTCCGGGATGGTTGGGTGGGAGAGAGGTTGTAAGCCTAGCTCTTGGCCCACTCGCTTGGACTGGCCAAGTAACAAAGAGAATCTTTTCAAATCAAATCAGGTCATTTTCGTAATTTGACCATTGGCCAACGACTAGAAACAACCAAAATGGCTTGATCCTTTGTCACAATTGATGACACATTTTTTATTAAATCGGTGGAAAAAAAAATCACATTTTTACCATTGAAAACAAATTAATTTACAAAAAAGGTCAAAATATCCTTAAAATATTATTGAAAATAGATCACTTTATCTTTCATTAAACGTTTTTGGTAATTTTATCAACCATCTAATTTTGGGATCATATCTATCCTTACGACTACCAATCCTCCACACAAGTTGCCAATGTGTAAAAAATGGCAATCACATGGGGTGTGTTTGGTACGGAGCAAAATATTTTGTTGGACAATAAGTAATTTTTTACTTAATTTCTAGTGTTCGATAAGTAAGCAAAAAAATATTACCGAAATTTTTTTATATGTAATCTAGCAAAACACTATGTGGACTGAATGGAGTAGGGAGTGGAGGTTCACGGGTGGTGGGGAAGGATCAGAATGTCACTTATGAAACTTGTTTTCCCTATTTTTTATTAGAGAAGTCATTTTCTTCATTTTTCAGAAATTTGTTTTCCAAAATATTTTAACTAACCAAACATTAAAAAAAGAAAAAAAAAAAAATCCGAGTTTTTTTTTCCTCCCTGCCATATACTGCAACTGCAATATTTTTTCCACATTCAAAAGTTGCATATTTGTTCTAATACTTGTCGTTGGCATTGCAAGTTCAATATTTGTAGCTCTATACCAAAATTGAACATAAAATGGGACAAGAAAAAGAGAACCAAAATCGGAGCAATATGTCACGGACTTAGACTTCGACTAACGCTCCATGCGACAATTGACAACTTACTCAAGTGGCATAATGACAAATATGTGCACAAAAACTGCAGCAGTCATTAAACCTGGACCTAGACAGCAGCAAAAACTGGACCAAAACTGTAACGATATCTACGCGAAAATAGCAGCACCCAAATACACAACATAAAAACTGGACCAAAACTGCAACAATATCTCCACGAAAATTGCTGCACCCGCAACAGCTGCAAAAACTGGACCTGCATTACATCATAAACTACACCCACAGGAGCAAAACAACGTAAAAACTGTACGATAGAAAAGCTGGTCCAAAACAGCAGCAAAAGAGGGGACCAAAGTTGGAGCAGAACAACAAAAAAACTGGTCCAAAATGTACAATTGAAACCAAATAAGTAATCATTGAAACCAAATAAAGAGATCATCCAATTTCACTTCTCTTGGTCACTGTAATAGCAGAAAACTTCCTAATTTTTTCATATGTAAACATTACTATTTATTATTTTCTCACCAAAATATGTGAGAATAGCCACTAAACGTCTTTCAGCCGGAAAATAGTAAAACAAATTTAGCAGTGGGGGAAGTGTTACTATTGATCACTAGACCAAAAAAATTGGCAAAATCTTACATATATTAACAATTGCTAGCTACATTTTGGGTGGACACCTATTTATATTAATTTATCATATTTTGGGGGGTTATGAGTAGCATTGGCAACATTGATTATTGAATCCTAAAACTAGACAATTGCAAACACACAAAGCCAAAGGTCATGGGTTTTCCCTTTACAAAGAATAAAAGGTATTTACTAGAAAAATCACCTAACTTTATATAGCTAAATGTTGCAAAATCAATCGAAAGAATTGAAAGGAATGTAAGAAAACGAGCTTCAAAGCTTCAACTACTTTCAATAGTAAGAAGAAGCGCGGATGGCACCAATACTTCCTTCCTTCTCATGTTGAATCTCAACAATTGACTCATCTCCTAAGTGTCCTCGCGACTAAGAAAGGCCACACTTTTTGCCTTTCTCTAAAGAATCTTGATGTGTGACCAAAAAAAAATTAAGCCTTCGGCTTTTTTTTTTCTTTATAAAAAATTGCATGTGCATTAGGCTGTGGAACCGAATATCTATGCAAGTCATGATCTTGGTGGCCATGTCTCATCGAACTTCAGTTGAATTATCAAGACCTTCACATCTTGCACTCTCACACAGACACTCGTGAGGATTTGCATAAAAGTAATCTTCTTCTTTGGGTTTGTCCTCGATAACTCTTCGATGAGCTGGTTGTCCGATTCTTCCCTCGTGCGACTGTCGCACAGCAGCTGAAAACTCGGCCCATGAAAGGGTCCGGTTGTGATGCAAGTCCAATAACCCTACCAGAGTTTTGCGATCCAATAGGATGGTTTTCTTATAACCATGATACCTGCAACAGATCTATTCAGGAACACATTCAAGATACACATAAGAAACATTCATAAACAGAAATAGTAGATCGTATGCACCTACGATGACCTTCGACAAGTTTAGCCATGTTGCCATCATAAGTAGGGATAAATATGTTACTAGCGGTTGATACTATGAAATCCAGTGCTGCCATTTGAGATGAATGGTTCTGGAACTGCTGCAACTCTTCGGGATCAAGCAACATTTCCTTTTTCACCTGCAACATAAACATAAATCGGAGATATATTAATTGGATGTAATGGTCAAAACGATGAAGATAGAATCAGCTAACGATTTACAGTATTGCATGTGAATTAGCCATGTTGGAGTTTGCAGCATTAAACACAGGGAGCATGAAATTCAGAACAATAAACCTACAAATCAAGCAAGCAATCAACTATCCGTTAACCCCAAAATAGCTTGGTCGGTTATATGGATTCTCTGTAATTCATTTCCATTCATCCAAAAATACTCCCTACACATATATTTTTTATTTCGATGAACGTGGTGTCAAGATTAGCTTGCAGCACCTGCTACATCCCATCAGCATAGGTACCGAGTAACTCTATCCACCGATGCTTGGACAAACGAGAAGAAAACACCTAGTGTTTTTCGCCTCCACTGGACCTGAACCTGAAACATGATGATTCTCAACTCATTTCATTGACCACTAGGCCACACCCTTGGGTTCTATTCCCTACACCAATATACAAGTCTCTTACCAAAATAAAAGATTCTTGACAAACATCAGACCTACTGTAAGTGTAACAATACAACAACATACCCAGTGAAATCCCACAAAGTTGGGTCTGGGGAGGGTAGACTGTACGCAAACCTTACCACTACCTCTTGGAAGTAGAGAGGCATCAAACCCAAGTCAGAGAAAGAAGAAAACATACGGTCAATAAGAAAAGAAAAGCAATAATAACAACAAAATAGAGTGATAATCGAAATACAACAAACAACATATAGCAAGAACTAAAACGGTACGACTAGTCCTACAACAGGCACTAAACCTTCACAAGGCAAGACAACACTATCCCTACTAACCTTCTACCCAAATATGCGACCTCCACTCCTTCCTATCTAAAGTTATATCCTCGATAATATGAAATTGCGTCGTATCTTGTCTAATCACCTCTCTCCAATATCTTTTCGACCTACCCCTACCCCTCCGCGAACTAGGGTTGTTCAAAACCGAAACCGATAACCCAAACCGAAAAAAAGTTATTGGTTTATCAGTAATGAGTTATTGGGGTTTGAGGTTTTTTCTTAAAGGGTTAACCGATAACCCGATAGTAAATCAAATAATTATATTTATACCATTTTGTATATAAAGTCCTTGACTTAGAGTTAAGTTTCCTACTTTTATTTTTGGTTGTCTCAAACTCTTGGTTATTCAATGTAAAAGTGTTTGCTTTTGAGCAAGATGCAATCTGTGAACTCATGTGCATGGTTCATTTGATTTGTCAACTTGTTTCTAAGTGATTTTCAATGATTTTTTTGTGTCAAATCTTAACGGTTAAACCGATAACCGAATCGATAACAATAAATAATCGATAAACCAATAACCGATAAGTCAATATCTTCATGGTTCTATAACGATTTAGCATGTCTACAAATCGATTACCAATAAGTCAAACCGATAAACTTCAAAACCGAACCGACCAATACGCAACCCTACAGCGAACCCTCTACAACCAATCTCTCGCACCTCCTCACTAGGGTGTCAGTGAACCTCCTCTGTACATGTCCAAACCATCGCAGTCTCGCTTCCCTCATCTTGTCTGCCACAGAGGCCACTCCCACCTTCTCTCGGATAACCTCATTCCAAATCTTGTCACTCCTAGTATGTCCACACATCCATCTCAACATCCTCATCTCCGTAACATGCATTTTCTGAACATATGAGTTCTTGACTGACCAACACTCCATCCCATAAAATAAGACGGTCTAACCATCACTCTGTAGAACTTACCTTTAAGTTAAGGTGGTACCTTCTTATCACACAAGACTCCAGAGTCAAGCCTCCATTTCATCCATGTCGCCCCAATGCTATGTAACAATGCTAATCCTTAATCCTGACTAATTGATATCGCTTATAGGCTTGTTTCCAACTCATGTGGGCACATAGGTTCGAGATATCAAGAAGTATGGGCCTCCTCCTCTATCCTCCCAACTAAAGTGCCACGATTTGACATAACATGGTTCCAACCCATGTCTAACCCACACATCACTTCTTGAGTCTTTGTCATTGAATTAAAGCCATGTGGTATATCATCTATATGGATATTCTAATTAGCATTGGTTTTGAGATGTAAGAGACCTTTTAATGACAACTTCCTTTCATACAATTTTATATCTACCTTGTCTCCACTTTACCACTTTTAATCTACACAAACGAGTAAATTGGAGGGTTTATGTAGAACATAGTCTAATCATCTCAAACTATTTTCTCTTTTTCTTATTGGTGAAACCATTTAGGCTAAAGTCATAAGTGGCCCCTTGAACTTGTCCTCATCTTTCATTTTGACACTTGAACTTGGGCTTGTTCTCATTATACACTTACACTATTCAAAAAATAATCCTATCAGACACTATTATGATAACCAGCCAAAAATATGAAGTTTGAGCAATACACTCGTGGAAGAGGTGGCAAAGTGACCAATTACCAGGGACATGAAATTTATGCCCAAATTAATTATTAAAAATGAATTATGATTATTTTTTTTAAAAGAAAAAGAATTTAGACTTAAACCTAACTAAGCAGCCACCACCGCCCTCTCCATCTACCGCCACCTTCATCCACAATTTCGACTGTATTCTCCCCCTTACGTCTTCTTCCCCATTCCCCATTCAAGTCTGTCTCTTTTGTTTTAGATCTAGCTTTTTTTGGGATGAATGCTATTCACATTTCATTTGATGGTAAGAGGCGAATTGAAAGTTAAGCAGTTGGAATTCTAAAGATACCCGAGGGGAAAATAGATATGTCTTCAGCATTATTGACATGATCATTCGATCTGAATGCTACATGAAGAACATCAACCAGATGACGGAACAAGAAGACACATACAATTCACTTAATGATTGCCTCTGGGTCCGAACTCTATATGGGGAAGGAACATCTTTGTTTTTGAGGTCTTAATCATTTACATGAACCTACTTTTCATTCCATTTGTGGGGAATCTGAAGATCTAAGGAGGGAGGGAGATGGAGAGAGATAGAAGTGTCGAAAGGTGGCGCAGTGGTGTGAGAGATAGAAGTTGTGGTCGATGACTCCATTTTTTCCGGCAAAGAAGGTGGTGTGGTGGCGGCGGCAATAAATTTGAAGAAAAATGACGGTGGTGGTAGAAGAAATGAGGTAGCCAGAAAAAGAAAAGAAAGGAGAAGGGTAGTGTCAGGATACGAAATATTTGCAAGATAGAATGGAGAAGAAGAGAAAAAAAATTGACCAAATAATTATTTCTCACGCGCCCCTTTTAGGTGTTTTACCCACACAATGTCATGACAACAAAAAGTATTTAATAGGACAATTTTAGTATTGTAAGTGTCTAATAGAAACAAGTCCTAGTTCTAGCGTCAAAATGAAATATGCGGACAAGTTTAGGGGGTAGCTTAAGACTTTAGCCAAACATTTAACTTTAAATCGACTACTTTCTCTCATCATATCCTCTATGTATGTTACATGCATCCTCTACTGAATGTGATCGTCTCTCATCGTACCCAATCTATCTTTGTAACTGAACACTCATCTTCATATCTATATTTTTATGCATTCAATCTTGTGAATATAGTTATCATGTGAAGATCCTTCTTCTGCTCAGTATAAAAATTCATCAACCATCCTAACAAAATTTAGTCTTTGTTAAGGATCTACTAAGCACAAATTAAAATTGATTTTTTATCATCATTATCATGTCCCTAAGTCTTGAACTCTATTCTCTATTCCAAAGTTTTGCCATGACTTTTTCATAAAACATTCTAACAAAATTAGTCTTTATAGATCTACTAAGCACAAATTCAAATTGATTCTCTATGATAGTATTATGATGTCCAGGAGTGGCTCAAGGGGAGGCTAATGAAGCCTTTGCTTTAGGCAACAAAAAAAATTGAGTGCCCAAAATTTTTAATAAATTATAAACTTTATGATTTTATTTTTGCTTAAATAATATAAAATTTAGATAAAAAATTGTTATAGAAAAAGTTATCTACTCTTTATAGTAGATATTATTTTAGAATTTTGAATTAAACTACTCACTTCACATTAGTAAATAAAATTTTATATAATATCATCCAACAGATTGTATTGCAAACAAATGACCAACATCTTATTAATCCTTACTAATATAAACTACTCTCTCCATTTCAAATTAATTGAATTGTTGAGGTGTTTCACACCCTTTAAGAAAATAAGAGTAAGACATAAATTAAGCATAACTTTCCATTTTTACCATTATTAATTATTGTCAAATTTATGATTAAAATAACTAAATATTAATTAATCACTAATTCCAATACTAACTAATGAAGGGTAAAATTGGAAGAACACTCTAAAAGTAGTATTGAAAACTGAACAATTAAATTAATTTGAAAAATTGAAAAATGTCTCAACAATTCAATTAATTTGAAATGGAGGGAGTATAAGCAATATGATTATAAAAGTTAAAAACTTTATGTTTTTCAAGAATACTATAATATAAGCAAAAAATATGGAGAAAAAAATATATGCCTCTTATTAAAAATTGATGTTAGGCTATTAATTTTATTGAGTTACTCTAGATAATGTTTCTAAGTATAAACTCTATCGCTTATTCCAAAGTTTTATAACTCTTGCCAAAACTTTATTGGCATGCCAATTGTATAGGGTTTTTCTAATTATCATACTTTTCTGACTTAACTTTAATACACATAATTCTCTATCGTTACTAAGGTTTCAATCTATAGAACAATTTATCAAAATAGAGTTTTCAAATCTCTTTGATGTCACAATTTCTATTAAAATTTGCAAGAAATCATTTTTAGTTATAAAATTTTGATTTTCACCTTACCAACTATTACCAATTATATGAGAGCATGCAATTAGGTTGCTAAGAAATAAAAACCCGTTTTTATCATAATACAATAAACTGCGACAAAGGTTTTCTAATATATTTAATCTTGAGATCTATATTCCTAATAGTCCCGCAAAAAAAGGAAAAGAAAAACAATTAACACTTACGATCTTTGGGAAGACAGTTCTCAGTGTAGCAAGTCTTCGTTCACTGCCATAAATATCACCCGACGCAATATAAATCTGCATATCTTTTTCAATACCCAATGCTTGTAGAATCAAAGTTGCCTCCTCCGGTGTGAGGGGACACAAGCCTTGAGATCTCTTCTCATCAGATACAATCTCTTTCTCTTTCCACCATGGAAATGCATACCTGAGCAAACAAAGTAAAACAAAACTTTACCATGTAGAAAAAATAAAAATGGGGTGTGTGAATGTCAAACACAAAGAACGGTACAATCAAGAAAATCATGTATATGGGAAAATAACCAATAAAAATTTGAAGTTCTTCAACAATATAGAAACTTTAAAATCGAATTAGGAGGGAAAACATAAATTATGAGCAAATATTGTTATTCATGTTTGCATTTCAATTTAGGTCCGCAACCAACTTGTACCACTAGTTAGTCATCGCACACTGCTCATAATCAACTTTACTAGTCTACAACTATCATTATGGTGAAATTCTAGGTGATCAGTTAGTCATCGCACACTACTCATAATCAACTTTACTAGTCTACAACTATCACCATGGTGAAATTCTAGGTGATCGGTCCATGTAAATAGTTACAAAAGTAAAAAAAATAAACTGAAAATAAGATCAAATATTGAAACTAGACATATTCTTGCACTAAAGAAATTTTTTGGTGTCTTACCACTTGTGTGTGTTTTCGAGAGAAAACTTTGGAGGCTATCTCTTGATGTTTTCCTTTTCTTTTGCCTAGGTTAGGGGAGTTGGGTTAGCCATTATTCGACATCCTCTATCAAAGGGATCTTAAAAGAACATAACAAAAATCAAAAAGTTATTCTTCAATGTCACATATATTATCAAGTATCATCATATAAATGCACGATAGGGATGTCTGGGAATGGAAGTCATTCTAAATTAATGTGTGACAAGGAACTATCTAGATAAACGTCGTAACTTGGAGTTGCTATGAGGAGCCAGAAATTAAATTACCATTACAACATTAACAACAACACTACACCTTAATCCCAAGTAAGTTGAGGTCGACAATCTCATCCTCACTACCCATGTCACTCCAATTAAGCTTTTTCCGTGCAATATATAAAAACTTAGTTTCTCAAGCATTATAAGTCCTCCACATTTTCCACTCGCGTATAAATGATCAATGAGACTAAGAAACTCCTATCAGACATTGGACCCTAAGTAACGTACTAATAAGACTAAACCTCATTTTTAATTATGGTGGTGCATGCACCAGTTTGCGCAACTCAACTATTATGTCGAGTACCTATCAAACTTCCCAACACAGGTATCGGGTAACTCCGCCATCAAAGACATAAGCAAGTGGAAAAAGTCATGTAGTGTTTCTTGTATCTGGTACTGGTCTCTAAGGAAAACACACTTTACTGACCATTAGGTCAGATTCTTGGATCCTGACTAAAACTTAATCCCAACTAATTGGTATTATCCATATAGATTTTTTTTCCTTCCGTCGTGTCCTACTTTTTACTAGGTTTAGTGAATTCCAAGAGATCATAGGGTTTCTTTTGGATAACTTCCATGTGATTTTACGTCTCCCTCATCCCAAAGATTGTCAACTGGTAAGAAAGAACAAAAAAAGGTGATGCCATCTATCTTGACCAATTTCTCAAAACATTGGAAATCCAAACCAGCTTAGAGAACCAGTATTGTTATTTATCCCTTAGTTCCGCTACCAAAGAAGGCATCCTCGACGATTTTCATTCCTTCCTTGTCGAGCCACCTCTTTGGCATTCAATGCTTCCGTCTTCTCTTTCTATAACATAGCCAGACACACCTCTTCCATCACTAAGATGAAAATATCAAGCAAAGCATCATCTAAGTATGTCGTCGCCTGTTATTGTTTCGACCCGAGGGAGTTTATTCGACCCATTCCCTAGTCTCCTGCATTGCTCAAGTAAGAGTGTGATATCGTATGGGACCTCATCCCACTCTTTGTTAACACAATTCTCAAAGTAGAGGAGGAAGGGTGGGCAACAAGAACCACATTTCCTGCTAAGATGTCTTCACTCATCATGGTTCCACACCCACGAAACCGGTGCATCTGGAACTCCATGTTGGAGTTAGGACATAAATAAACTATCTCAAGCTACTTTCTCTCATCTACTTGCACCTTCTGTTGAATGTAGACCGCACATCCATTTTAACGACTTCATTACTGTGATAGTCACACATCTTATGGATATATGTGGATTTTAGAGGCCCAACATTCGCTTCCATGCAACACTGATAGTCCTACAACCATTCTCAAAGACAAATCTTTATGGACTGAGACGACCCTCTGTTCAAGTACCCCATCTTCTACTTGAGCCTCGTCAAAACATTTTTGATCTCTTATCTTTTAATTTCATAAGTACCATTATATCATATAACACAACGATTACACTTCATATTTCAACCAAACTATTTTAAATGTGTTTGTAACATCTTCACCTATCATACCAAATCTCATTAACATCAAGCTTCGATATTTGTGATTAAGCATGCAATCCCACCTAATCTCACCTCAATTTCACTCTTTTTATGCAAGTACCCTGCAGTTTCACATTCATTTTTACCTCAACTTATCTTAAAACCCTCAGGGGTGGTTTGGTGTAAAGGATAGCACCAAATAGTCCTGAGATTAAATTATAGTGCCACTTAATTTGTTGCTTCGTAGGCAAGTCCGGGATAACTTATTCCGGGATTAATAATTAATACCGGGATAAGTTATCCCTCCCCTTGGGTGGTATAGTAAGCCCAGGATAAAATAGACAAATGACAAAGATATTCCTTTAAACCCTTTTTATACATTACTTTTCACTCTCATGAAGGGCATTTCCGTAAACAAATAACTTGTTCTTAAAAATTTATGCAATGCATATTATTTTGAATACAACAAACCAAACACTCAATAAGAAATAATCTCAACATAACTTATCCCATCGTAACTAATCCCAGCATAACTTAACTCATCATAAATAATCCCATCATAACTTGTATTCAAACCAAACGACTCATCAGGATTAGTTTGGTTCACATACAAAGTTATCTCGAAATTATAGTCCTGGGATTATAATCCTTGGACTAATTTATCCCACTTGGGAGGTAGGATAAAATAACACCAAGTTCGACGGAGAAAGGTTGGATATCGAAGACTAAGTTTGGGATATACCTTCAACCAAACAAAGTATAAATTTAATCTCAAACTTAATACTGGAATAACCTACCTTATGAACAAATGACCCCTTACTCTCTCAAAGTACTTTTCTATAGTTCAAGCTTTCGGTTGACACATTCACTAGTTTTGTCAATAACCATAATATCAACTGCAAATAGCATACACCAAGGGACCTCCAATATAATGCTAGTTAGCTCATCCATGACCAAGATAAAAAGGTATGTACTCAATGTCGATCCCTAGTGTAAACCCACGGTTATGAGAAATAACTTTGCATCTAATACTACTGCTCTCACACCACTGACAATTCATTCATACATATTCCTTTATGAAATTTATATATTTAGTATGAATTCTTTTTTTCTTCAATGCTCACAAAATACCCATCAAAGGACTCTTTCTTGGCACTCTATCATACACTTTCTCTAGGTCACCTGTGTAAATTTTTATTCTTTTGATGATAAATTTCCATCAATGTTCTTTGCAAGAGTATAGCCTTCACGGATGGTGTAGATCTAACAGGAATAAGTCCAAACTGATTTTGGCACTCTTGTAGTGTCCCTTGTCTATGTCATATCACTTTTTATGGAGTTTCAAATTAGATAATCATTAGTTTATCCAAAAAGAGAAGAAAGATAAAAGCCAATGGACCTAAGTAGGTAAGAGAGGAAACGCCTATTCTTTAGACAATCCTTGTGGTGCCAGATTTTACTAATCTGATCATGACTTGAGCATGAACAAATAAATGATGTTACTTGGACATCATCATATACTAACATTAAATTCAACTATTATACCTATATAAACGTTACTATCCTAAGCAAAGATACATGAGCGTAATGTAAATACAATATGTTACTTCAATTGGTAATCACCTTAACTGTTTGAGCTCCTCTGCTTCCTCCTCTGTGCAGCCTTCAGTGCAACCAGAGAAAGCCAACATATCCATCTCATACCGTAAATGCAATGCTACAAATGGTCCTCTCTGCTGAAGCATATGGACTAACTTTTGTCCCAATGCCTCAATCTTTTGTGTGAATTTCAGAGCGTGAAAATTGACCTGACATCTAAGTCTCTGAAGCTCAAGAGGGATCCCATTATTTGCTAGCCTAGTATCTGTCCTGTTGAAGTTTATAACCTGATGCTTGCTGAAGAGAGGCAGAATCTGTTAATACATATAAAACGCATTAGAGTAGGATCTTCTACTGTTAAATAACATGTAAATGTTCAGTGTGTGACAGAAGGAATATTCAGTAATCAAGGCTACTGATATTTAATGACTACGGAATCATCGTTTGACTACATACTGATTACATGCCTAAGTAGTATATGAATGTACACATAGCAACAACATCACTTAGTCAAGACTTGTGAAGTGAAAGTACTTGTATTGGAGCCTGCTTGGCTTAGCTGTTAAGTTTTAGGTGAATTTTGATAAGTAAGCTTACAGTTACGTGCTAGAAGTGATGAAACAGAAAATAAGTAGTCAATACTTGGAAAAAAATGCTGATAAGCTAGTCTTTTGTTAAAATGACTAAAATGCCCTTAAATTTTTACCGATAATTAAAAATTTAAATGTATCTTTGCAAAGAAGAGAAACGATAGATATGGGGTGAAGAGGAAGTCCTAGGTTTTGTTTTGGGAAAGGTATTTTGACAATTAGAAAAAATACTAAGGATAAAATAGTAAAAAAACTTGGTCAAACTAAGAGTGCTTATAAGTTTAAAAGCCATAAGTTGGGGATGACCATCTTACAGCTTATGATTAATTTTGGCTTATAAGCACTTAGATATTTACCAAACGCATAGACAAGCCAAAAATTCCTTATAAATCAGTTTAACCAGCTTGTAAGCTTAGCCAAACACCCTTGGTCTTCTAAATGATGACCAATAATATTGTTGCACAACCATGAAGAACAACTAGTTCGGTCAGGTCAATCATGCATCTACCAGTTAACAAATTATATGATAATAACGTACTGCAGAACAAATAGACCAACCTGTTGCAAGTAGTACTTTTCACTTGACCAGCTAACAGGAGGCATTACTATTGGATGGTTTCCATAGCTCCTGGCAACCTTCTTTGGCAGTCTCTTTATTATGTTGACTTCATCTCTTAATGAATCAATGAAGTGTCTCACATCAAAAATATCCTCAAAATCGCTGCCAAGATATGGTGCAGTTATTATAAATCACTAAGCAACAGGACAAGGAAACAGCAGTAAATAACACCAGAATTACCTAGGATCTGCCCAGAATGATGATTTATCAAGCTCTGGGACAACCAGCGTTAAATTTAAAAGCCGTGCAACAGTCACCATGTCACAAATCTACATTCAAATTGGCTGAATTTATCAGGTTAGAAGTTTGTATTCAAATTTTGTGGGTCTAATCTAATTCAATTTGAATGCACTTGTACAATTTTCAACTTCCTCCACGCCAAAAAGAGAAAATTGATATACAAAGAGAGAGGGAAAAAGACCAACCGCCGCACGCATTTGGTTCAAACCACCATTGCAGGACACTTGAAGAAACCCATTACTTGTATAATTTCCTGCATGGTATGAGAAATTAATGGAGTTATGACTCAAAGTTTTGTATAGTTCCTACTCATTGTAATGTATAGCAGAAGCAGAGTTTGGATTTGCAAAGAAGGATTCAAAGGTTTCCTCTTTTCATAAATACTACACTTATAAGATGAGTAGTAGCATTTTCATGAAAACATGGCCTGTTGGCGCAGTAGCAAAATAAACTGATTAAGATAATACACTTCTTCATATTCATTTATATAACTACTAATGCATTTCTCATCTAGAAAGCATTTCTTTTTTTATACAATTATCTAGAAAGTATTTCCCATTCCATCTCCTTGAGGTTGAGAATATTTCATCGGACAGGATCAGTTGACTCAATAAGAACTTCAGAGAAAATACGTGTATACTTATACAACAGCAAGATAAGATATTTACCCTTGTGGAAGGGTGAAACAGTATAAGGCTTTTTCACACATTCTAATCAAATTTTTTTTATTGTGGTAGTTTACATCAGAAAAGAAGGTGGTAAAAATGAATACTACTGAGGGGTTTAAGAAAGGCATTGTCATTTTAATTAATGCCTTGCACTAAAGAGAGTGCTGATTACAAATAGTTTGAAAATGCAAAAAGGTAGATTCTTACTAGATATGCAGGGAGCTAATAAAATCTAAAATGTTTTCTATATCATTTCAAGACGGATAATATAGACTGGACTAATTTAGATCCTACACATGTTCTCTACATCCTTCAGAACAACTGTCATTCCTCTCACTCTACAAATAATCAGGATGATGCACAACGGCATGGCATACTAAATTATTTAAAATTTTCCTCCCTTTCCAGCTTCAGAGAATTTAATTTCAAGTCCTAGTATCACCCACTTAACTTCAAAGAGGTTGAGAAACATTTCCATATCTTCGTTGCAATTGTACAGAGACAAGATAAATGATAGACAACCTCCGGCTCTTTTCAACATAAAACATCTGTTACACATTGTATCTAACCCCTTCTCATAAAAGATTATCTTGTGTAAGGCATGCAATTTATTGAGACGAGATCCTTGGGGAACCTTAGTTTTCCAAATCATTTGTCATGGCCACTTTTGCTTATCATTCGCGAGAGCTTTGTCTCCTGATTAAATTGTGTAAATCCCTTTGCAAACCTTCGGCCCTCTCAAGGGATCTAGTACCTCTCTCTCCATTTGTTACCTTCAACTGAATAGCACTATCAAGTTCCCACTCCTAGCAGTTACATTTAGGGTTGGCAATGGTGCAGGGTGGGGTGGGTTACAGCGTTTGGGGGCAGTGCAGGTTAGAGCTTTTGCGGGTACGGGGCGGGTTCTAATATTTTTTTTAAAAATCACGCGGGTCAGGAGTTTGGGATAAAAATCTTTTAAGCTAAACCTGAAACACTAAAGTGGATTTAAAGAAACTCTTATAATGAATAACTGAAGTAGACAAAACAAAACTAGATGAAATAAGATTAGACGAAATGGAGCATATGTATATTCATCAGATACCTGCAGAGAGTATAATGAAGTTCATCAGCTGTCAAATTCAAGAACCAGTCTTTGTGTAACAACTGACTGGTTTCTGTTCTTACACCATTCTGTTGTTTCATTTTTTTACAAGTTTTTAATAGGAAAAAGAACAATGTATTTACACAAACTAAACATAATTCACTATCCTAAAACTACCCAAGAAGGGAAAAAGAAAAAAAAAAATCTTACAAAAGTATGCAAGTACAGCTTATCACCAGTATGTAGTAGATTACATGGTTGCCTCTCACAGGTAGATCATAATTTGGATTGACAAGGAATAATGTATCATGCATCAATGATGCTTTTCTTTGATAGTATAAACTATCAAATTCATTTCATTAAGGCTTTCATTTTTAAAAAGGAACAGCCAATTATGCAGGGGGGGTTTATGTGGGGCAGGGCGGTGGGTTGAAAATAGCAAATTATGCTATGTGAGGCGGGTGGAACTCTTCGCAGGTTTTCCCTGCAACCGCACTGCACCGTTTTCCATCCCTAGTTATTTCTAACTCAGAGGAATGAGGATGATATTCAAATCGTTATTTGATATACATCGAGTCATGGTAGCTAAGGCTATTTAAAAATGTGGGGAGAATTATGAAGATCAAATAATATATAAAACACGAACTGAACATACATTTATAATTGGGACAAATTGGATCATACTAAAATAGGGAATATGTGTATAAAACAACATTGTAACTGGTTGGTAATCAAGTTACCTCTTTTCTCCAACATTACACAACATTTGCTCCCTTGCATTATAAGCAATGAAATTATAGTCATATAAGGGGCTTGAGCATGGATGAACAAACATTACTAACAATACCAATTCCCTTTGTACTGTCAAGGAGGATGTTCTCTTGAACACGCAGGATTGTTAACACACAGTGCCAGACAGCTCCTTAGAATATTTTATTGTAAAAGTAAGTTGTTTTGGATTAGGACACTTCCCTCCACCCACATGACTCCCTTTCCCTTTGGGGCATAGCGCCTTTTTTTGTTACATCAATATGGCACTGATTATCGGCTGACTCCCTACTAATCCGTTGACTTGTTCTTCAACCTACTAAGCAGAAATTCTATGAGTTATTGGACTATTTAACTTTTTAAAATTACTAGAGTTGATGCTTCATTTTAAAGACTATTACAGTTACAATCACGGGATGGATATGGCACCTGAAATAAGGAAAAACAAGTGTATCTGTCTGAAGCAAACCATATAAGTGTTGTGTAGCAGAATACTGTTTTTTTATGAAGTGTAAGTGTAGCAGAATACTGTTAAGCTAATTGGCACAAAAAGAAGACATTTGAAATCACATACAAACCAGTGAACCACCACATCTAAAATAATATGCTTTCTTGTATTCCCGAGCTATTAGGGTTTTGTTTTCATATCATCAAGTGCGAAAAAGCTACACTAGGAGAACCAACTCTTTTAATTTCCTTCCATTTCATTTTTCACTATACTTGGGGACTAAAGTCATCAATATCAAGTGTCTAATTTAGCACACAAAACGCAACCCAAACTAAAACAGAAACTTTTTTCTTCCCTTCTTCTTTCTTGGGTAAACAACAAAATCAGCAATCTTTCACATTCATTTTACAAGAACAAAAAATTTTAAGCTTGTCTTTTCCTGGAATCTCACTACTATGAAACTATCCACAAGCTCAAGTGAATCCCTTGTCCCCTAATGACTATGTAACAAACATTTAAACGCCTTCAACGATAATCCACCAATAAAATTACATATCGACCATTCAATTGATGTCAGCTATATAAAGTAATCAGATTCCATTTCTCAAATGTACACCAAACTTAATGAATTTATCTATTAAAGTCATTTTTCTTTGTTTTGTATCAACAAAATCACTTAATCATTCATTTGTTTCTCTAACAGAACGATCACGCTGGAAAATTCAATAAAATCAGCGAAAAACTACCATTAATAACTTTTCTTTATAAAACCACTGGCAAAATTACTCTTTTTCGTACTTCATTAACTAACTCGACAGTAAAGTTGCTGACAACATGCTAACTCAAGATTGGGAGCCTTTTACGGATGCCATTGCTAATGCCCCTGATCCCGATTCCCCCCTTCAGGCCTTAATGTTCTCTTATTGGCATACATATGTTATGTATGCAGAACACACATATATGTATGTCTTTCTAAAAAATAGGAAGATAAAGTTCATTTTCTGCTAGTCTTGTAATTTTGTTCAAGTGGAAAATATGCTGGTTAATTTGATAAATTTTGAAGACTGTCTATTGTTAAATAGAGCCAGAATGGATACAATTATCTATTAAGTGCAATGAAAGAGTAAGCTTTCCGGTTGTTTTTTAAAGAATACTTTATTAATGACAATTTTCCGGTCATTTAATCTAACTTTCGGAGAAACAAATGACTAGTTAAATAACTATTGATACAAAACAAACAAAAGTGACTTTATTGATATGAAACAAACAAAAGTGACTTAATTGCTACAAAACAAATAAAGTGAATTTACTCAAAGTAATCACATACCAAATAAGACAAACTTATTGAGAATCACATAACAACATCAAGATTCAGGCAAATGACTAGTTAAGTGAAAGTGACTTTATTGATACGAAACAAACAAAAGTGACTATATTGATACAAAACAAATAAAAGTGAATTTACTCAAAAGTAATCACATAACAAATAAAAGACAAACTGTTAAGAATCACATAACAATCAAAATTCAAGATTCTGTCAAATAGAGACTCACTAGGTGGAGTTGAATGCATAATCTCATCAACACGAACTGATACTTTAGTTACACGAGTGAAACCCGAAAGCAAGCGCATATGCCAAAGCTGAACCAAACAGGCCCATACCAAAATGCTAGCAAAAACAGGAATAAACCACAGTTTCAACCTAGTCCTCTGTATCACTACCCCTTGTATAGATTGTTGTACCCTTTCACTCCTCACTTGTACCACACTCTCCATTGTTTTCCCTCTCCTCCTCTCCTTCACCCCTCATTGCCAACAATTCATTCTAAAAATCACAACTTTAAACCTTTACAAACATACCCATTTCTCCATATTCAAGAATCATGTATTATAATTCAAAATGGGAAATATTATTCAACACCCATTATAAAGTTTTGATTTTTAAACCAGAATCAAGAAGGGCATTGGGAAAAATCTAACCCTAGAATTCAAAATGGAAACAAAAGATTCAAACCCCAGTATAAAGATTTGCACTTTGAGGCAGAATCAAAAGAAATAGTAGAAATTTGGAAGATCTATGAAGACGCAAAAGATGAAAAATGTAAATTTAATCAAGAACTCAAAGATGCTATAATATGAATGTTCCTTCTGATTCTCAGAACAGTTTCATCTCTGTAAAAAAAATTGGAAAGAAAAAAAAACTAATATAAATAAATACTTTCTGTTTATATTTATTTTTTTATTGAAGAAAAGAAAATCTCAGATTGTGATGAGGAAAAAGAATATAATTTACCAATTTAATTTTGGAAAAAAATGAAAAATTAATAGAATTTAGTTATTTAATTTATAAATCAAGTCTGTGAGACGAATTTCTCAAGAAGCCAATTTAAATTGGGATCAACACGTACTATCTTAATCTTGTGTTGGTTTTGTCAATGGTGCGATAACACTATGATATGCTTGGTTTTCTTATTGAATTATAATTATTTATTTTAAACTTTTTGAGCAGTCTTTGTTTAGCTTCTAGGTTCATAGAAAATAGTCTATTAAATTTGGATATCAAACAAAATTAATCTTAACCAATAACTGTTAAGTGCTAATATTAAAATCTACTCAACTTTAATTAATCTTTGCAACAAAAGCATATCTAAAAAAGAAAGTTGATATGATTTTAATTAATAAGTTCAAGTAATAAAATGGATGAGCATGCCTCCTGCATATGAAATCCTAGGCATGTAAAGTGGTAAATTCATTTAAGAATAGATGTCACAGATGAGATTATGTCTCCTTTAACTCAAGTTCTAGGGGGGGGGGGGGGGGGG
>JAJONR010011337.1:0-25116 GCA_029582245.1 Solanum etuberosum | reverse complement strand
TTAGGATTATAAAACTGAACCTAATAGGATTAGACCCTTAAAATCTTACTAAAAATGAATTAAATCTGATTTGGTAAGGAAAAGACCAAAGTACCCCTCACTATTTTCGGGTAACTTTCCTTATTTGGACAGCCCGACTTCAAACGGGGATATCTCCCTCATACGAGCTCGAAATTTAGAAAACTTAGTGGCGTTGGAAAGATAATTCAAAGACCTTTCATTAACTATTTTGTTGCCCACCTAACTCATCCTGTACTGAGAGTTATGGTCATTTGAAGTTGACCCAAAACTTATAACTTAAGCATAACTTGCAAAATTTCAGATTTTGCAATTTCCAATTTAGTTCTTTTTGGAACTCAAGGTGCTACATCTAGTAACCTTAACACTTCAGAAATTTTAAATTCCTCGGTAAATTCCTACTCACAACGAAGAATGGTTCGAGTCTTAGCTCAAAAAATTTCTGGAGTGTTACATTAAAATCACAATTCATATTATAAAGAGTTTGTAAAAATGAAGCAGAAGTCTACATAGTCTCAATAGTCATCTATATATTACACCAAGAGTGACCAGGACGTAACCCTGGCATCATATACAATATCTTAAATAAGTAAAGACTATAAGCGACAAAAGGTTCGGTCCTCGGAACATGAGGACTCACCACTACTAAGTAAAGATGAAGTGACTTCTAGCCACGAGGATGATAAACTGGAGCGTCGGACCCTACATTTGGGAAACAATGCAGGCAAGAGTCTGCTTTAGTACAAAAATCTACCAAGTATGATAGAAATGCATAAAATTATGAAATCATACTAAAAAGGACATTCCATGTCATGCAAAGACCAAGCTAAAAACCATAAGAGAAGGTTAGAAAACATCATAATAAGCATGGTCATGTGCACGTAAAACTTATCTTTGAAACACTTGTGAAGATACTTCTTGAAGTAACCTTACTTCATCATTATACTTGTTGTGGGAAATTAGCCTTAACTGACATAGAGACCATGTGAGCTATAACATGGAATCTGGTGTTTAGCCCACACCGAAAAGAGGTGTTCTCACTTGCCAAGGTAAGAACCATGAACTTATAGATTACATGGATCCACTAGCTAATGTCTATCTAGACAACCTATGTTGGCAGATAGTTAATGGGACACAGGTAATCGCCACTTGTCCACTCAGTAATAAGATTAATTCCCACATAATAGTCATCAATCATATTCATCTTAGCATTAAGTGACATGGGTAATTGCTTCTTCTCTATTACTATGGGGGCATGGGTTATCGCTTCTTGTTTGAACAATAGAGGACATGGGTAATCGCCTCTTGCCTCATCATTGGAATAGCTCCTTAACTTTGATTCATTTTAGATGAGAAGAACTTTCAACCTTGGAATCATTTATGTTAGACAACCTTTCATATTCATGTATTGAGTAATTATGTGATAAATCCTTTCACAACAATCAACAACAACATCATTTATGCTTTACTCTCAAAGAAACATATTTCATCAATTTCATAAGAACATGCATAATTCCATAATTCAGCTTTCATAGTTCCAAATCCACTTTAAATCATGAAAATCTAGAAAACATGGGTTAGAATGGGTTCATTGGGATTCATCTTAAAAACATGAAAATATCTCAATTCATGCATAATACTTCATAAAATAATCAATTATATCAATATTGAATGGAACCCATAACATAGAAGAAAACCCTAACTTCAATTGGGAATTTCTAATTTCAAAATGGGGCAATTTAGGAACTCTATGGAGGAAAGGGCTCCATAGATGAAGACTATCATACCTTGATGCCAAAACTTTGAAATAAATGGGGGATTAGGAGACTTGATCTTGAAACACTGACTTTCTTCTTCCAACTTCTAGAGAGAGAAGTATTTGGGAAGGATGAACTTGTTCTTCTTTTTGGGATTTGAGAGAATGAATTGATTTGGGTAATTTTGGGGGTAAAAACCTTTATATAGGGCTTTGGGTTAAGGGTAAAATGACATAGTATTGAATTTAAATAATCAGGAAAAGACCCAAAAGCCCCTGACTTAAAAGATGGTGCAACCACATCACGGAGGCCTTCATGACCCGTCAAGGGTTCCACGAGCCGTTATGGTCGCCCTAGTCCTTGACCAGTGGCTAGGGGAGGGACCCCTTCCTGGTAGGTCACTTGTCAACCTCCACCACATCCCATAAACCTCACCACGGGCCGTCTAGGCCTCCGTGGGAGGGACGTTGGCCATGGTATTTTCTGGCAAGTCCTCACGAGCCCCATAACGAGCCGTGGTCCCCTTCACGGCCCGTCAAGGGCTGCATGGAGGGTCCCATGGCCCAGTTTTGGGCTGGTGATTTTCCTGCTTTGCCCCTTTTCTAACCTTCTCGATTCCGATGTGTTACATTAATCTTTACCTACTGTGTGGAAACCAGTCGTAATTCACACACCCATAGTCTATTTCAATCTTGGAAGATCATATTTTTTTTGACTCCATATTTTGAAACTCAATATTAATAATCTGTAGTTGTCTCCAAACAACCAATTATTTATATATATGTATATATATATGTGTGTGTGTATGAGAGAGAGAGAGTGTAAGTGTGTATGTATGTGTTTTGAGAATTCAAGTAGCTAGTTTTTTTCGAGTTACGAAATCTATTTAAGAAAAATCCGATCATTGAATTCTTGTGTTTCAACCCCGGCCTTTAAAGTTGGATAATGTTTTTCATACGACTGCCTATCCCTTAAAAAATGGAACATAGTTGAGCGTTTATTACACAGTACCTTACCCCATTTTACATATTAGAAAAGAAAAATAAATTTCCTCTTATTTAGTGTTTTGATCCAAATATCTTCCAAGATAACAAAAAAGAGGACCTAAGTGCACTAAGACGACACCAAGACAACCAACACATCTAATTAGAAAGTAGAAATCATTGGGTTTCCAAGTATCAACTTGTGTTTTTTTAAACTCTTCCTCCGAATGAAGGTAGTTGAATATTGTTCATTCTAAATGAACCCCATTTCCATATTTGGAAGATCCCTCTTATATAGAAAAGACAGAAAAATATAAGTGTAGCATGTTTAGCTAATGTATTTGCAACTTTATTTCCATCCTATATCAATGTTTAAGTGTTACGTTCCATTGGACAATCTTAGATCTTTATCTCTTCAATAATTATTTGGATTCTCAATGGTGGTTTAATAATTCCATTGATTATTAAACCGACAAAAGAGAGTTCAATTTGACTTACAAGGCTTCAAATTGTTGATGAAGGAACCATAATATTCCAATTAAGCCTACTTTGGTTTCACTGTCAGTTGTAAGTATTAATTAAGTAGGGTACTAGAATGTCATAATCATGTTCCCAATTCCATTTCTAATAATACCTCCTGCTCCAGCCTTGTTTTGATTTCTCATGTAGCTCCCATCTGTGTAGAGTGAGATATTGGAATGTCATAATCATGGTCCCAATTTTGTTTTCTAACAATAACTCCTCCGACCTATTCAACTAGAATACTACGCAATTGTGGTTTAAAATGATCAACAAATACCAATAAAATGACTTCCTAATTCAGTTAATTTAGATTAAAGAGTTTACACACGTGTATACGATTCTTGGTATACATGTAGAGACCTAACAATACTTGGTTTCATATTTTTTTCCACAACTCCTAGAAAATAAAGTCAGGTATGATTTTCGAACGAAAGGGAAATATTGATTAATACCATGTTTTACAACAAGGTATATATAAAAGAGTATCTGAAATGTGGTCAGTTTTAGACAAATGAATTAGGCAAAAATAAGACCATACTCTTTGCATTGTGTAACATTTCATGAAGAGTTTTTGATTGAAGAAACTTGGATATGAAGATGATTGTTAGAATAAAGAGAATTAATAAACATAGGTAGGACCTTGTGGCATGTATGATTCCACAACTAGAAACAATGAAGAATTTTCCAAAAAGTCTTTCCTTTTTGTTCATTTTCAAACTCCCCTCAGCATCCCGACAAGGATTCTGTACATTGCGATATAAAGGGAATAAAGCACTGACTTCCATCACAAGTTTCTACATAGTACATCCCCTCCACCTCTTAAGCATTTAGGCATAAACACATCGTAGTGTTTCCCTTTGCGAAATTTGTCTGTTAACATTTAGGTCTCATGTTCAAAACCTTCCATATCAATCCAATTAAGATGTCTAAGTACCTCCATATATATGATTGGCATCCTTCTTCCTTGCTTTAGAACAGACAATCCACAACTTATTATAATCGATCCCCACCACTTCAAGTTTTGTCTCCTTCCATCAATATTAAGCTTAAAGGAATTTATTCCAATTTTCCATGTTCACTAACCATTCAAATGTGATTCTAATTAAATTAAAAAATTTAGCTAAAGTGTTAACAAAATCTAGGTTTGCACAGTGTTAAAAATATTTCCAAGTATAATTCTACGAATAAAAGTACAGACCTGACATGAAAAATGACAACATTTAAAGAAAATAACATCTTTTGACAAAATAAAACAGAACCATTCCGAATCGGAAGGAGCTAATGTCAAATTTATAATAACTTAAACAAAACATAATAAAAGATACTAACGGCTTCACAACAATATAAGAATCAAAGAAAATAAGAGTCTCATCATAATCAAACAAAAATTTATAATAAAATACAACAAAACACAATTTGATAATCAAATTTTCTAGCTCCACGAAATTGTCAAGGAACCTAAACTTTCCACAAACTTATAGACCCATGGAATTCTCAAGGAAGCTAAATGTGTTGTCAACAAGTTGGATAAATTCATAGTAGGCAAAATATCATTCAGGAAATTCTTCCGCACGATATATTCTAGAAAACCACCATCCATTTTCCTCCACAAGATAGTCTCATTTTCCTTCAAGTATATTATATCATCTAGGTAGCAATTGTGACTCCAAAGGTCAATAATTGAGCCTAGTATAGGTTTTTTCATGACATTAGTCCATGTCCACTATTCTCCATGTTTCCACTATGAACACACCAAGAAATCCATCTCAACAAACATAAAAAGATAGTGATGATTAGCAAAATTAAACATCTTCACATGACTCCCACAATATTGTGATGGGACAGGTGTTATAACAACTTTCTCATCAGCCAGGATCAAAGAAAAATGACAACCCTATTAAGTTCACTACCACCATTTCTTTCAGCCGATCTAGTTTCAATCATGTTAACCATACCATCTAATGAAACTGAATTTTGGTCAAACAAGTGATAACCAGGCGTAATAATGCCTATATTTTTTTCTAAGACTCATTCTTCAAAGAGTATATTCCAGCAATATAATGTCTATCATTTACATTAATCACAAATGTAGCAATTATCTTATAATCATCAATAACAAAATCATACACAAAACCATGTAGCGTTGGTTCATAACATTTAACACATTTCAACACATAAGGATCATGCTTTTTAACAATTTTATATTTTTTCACTGATGGACTCCATATAAATATTTTTGAAGCTATACACAATACATAACAAGCAGTTACAAGAACTCAATAACGATATGAAACATCTTGAGACATTAAAAAGTTTGGTAGTTGGAGAGAAACAACTTGAGAATTCACACTCAATGATAATGCATTTATTGAACCGATGTTGAATGCTAATATGTTATATTTCAAACAAGGATATGGAGTTATTTTCGACAAAATTAATAGGATTTATTGAAGATTAATATCAGATGATGATTGGTCGATTTGCAATACGATGAAACTGGGGTCATTGATAATTGAACACTATGATTTCTGGACAATCTTGAAGCATTGAAGAGATTCAACTGGGAGTTTTGAGAAATGGAAAGGGATTGCATCAACTCCAAAAATGGTATTTTTTGCTTGAGTGGGACTCATTGGACTTTTGTATACATAGAATTTTAGGTTTTCATTTTCCATGTATATATACATATAGTCTCATATGGATTACAATTTGTTCTTATCTGTATCAAATTCTTAATTTTAAATTTTAAAATCTGAAGAGTCAAAAATTGAGACAGATAAGCACAAATTGACAGCCATATGAGACTATGTTTACATTATCGTAAAAGTCAAAAATTGAGACAGATAAGCACAAATTGAAAGCCATACGAGACTATAAATATGTATACATAGAAAAATTAAACCTAATATTTGAAGTAAATACAATTTCAATGAGTCCTCACTCAAGAAAAAAATACCGACTTTGGAGATGATTCAATCACTTGCGTCCTCTAAAAATTTCTTGTTTAATCTCTTCAATTCTTCAAGATTGTGTACAGATCATGGTGTTTAATCATAAATGACACTAATTTCATCAAGTTGAAAATCGAATAATCATAGACTAATATTAATCTTCAACTAATCTTGTTAATTTCATCGAAAATAACTGCATCTCCTTGTTTGGAATATAACATGTTACTATTCAACATCAGTTCAATAAATGCATTGTCATTGAGTGTGAATTCTCAAGTTATTTCTCACCAACTACAAAATGTTTTAATATCTTAAGGTGTTTCATATCAATTGGTGAGTTCTTGTAACAACTTGTTATGTATGGTGTATAGCTTGAAATTATTTATATGAAATCCAGCTATTTAAAAACATAAAATTGTTAAAAAGCCTAATCCTTATATGTCGAAACGTGTTAAATGTTATGAATAAACAGTATATGGTTTTGTGTATGATTCTGTTAGTGATGTTTATAAGATAATCACTATATTTGTGATTAATGCAAAGGATAGTCATTACATTGTTGGAATATATTATGTGAAAAATGAGTCTTAGAAAAAGATTGACTTTATTCCTTCTAGTTATCACTTGTTTGATCGAAATCGAGTTTCATTAAATGGTACGATTAACAAGATGACAATTAGATCGGTTGAAGGAAATGGTAGTAGTGAATTTAATAAGTTTTTCATTATTTCTTTGATTGTGGATGATGAGAAATTTGTTATAACACAAGTCTCATCTCAATATTGTGGGAGTCATATGAAGATGTCTAATTTTGCTAATAATTTCTATCTTTTTGTTTTTGTTGTGATGGATTTCTTGGTCTGTTTGCGGGAGAAAATATGGAGAGTGATGGACATGGACTAATTTTATGAAAATTCCTAGACTGGGCTCATTCATTAGCCTTTGGAATAACAGTTTCTACCTAGACAATATAATATACTTCAAATTTTTTTATTATATCTTGTAGATAAAAAGGTATGGTGGTTTTCTAGAATATGAGGTGCAGAAAAAAGAAGTGAATAAGTTTACCTTGAATCAATTTCACCTACGACATATTTATCTATCTTATTCACAAGAAGTTTAGATTCCTTGAGAATTCCATGGGTCTAGAAGTTTGTGGAAAGTTTAGATTCCTTGAAAACTTTGTAGGGCTAGAAAATTTGATTATTAAACTGAAATTTTGTTATATTTTTGTAATGACCCTCTAGGTCAATTTTGGGTATTTTGCATTCTTTTAGCTGTTAAGAACATTCCTATAGAGACCCAAAGTAATTTATGGCTTGTTGGGACTGACAGCTGAGACACTTGGTCGTTCGTTTGAATTCTATGCAAGTTTATGTATTTTTGATCTTTTGATACTTGAACATTTGACTTTGGCCAAACGTCATCTGACGGTTCCATCAGCTCTAAAACTTCAAGTTTGAACTGGAAGGACCCTTGGTGCATATCTTGAGGCTTCTGGACTCATCTCGAGCACATAGTGGAATTTGTCTTAAACGGAGTTCGAGTGTGGGACCCACTTTTCATAGAGACTATCTTGATTGCAAGTTTTAACATCTCCATTTAGCTTGAAATCCTGAATTTAGTGGGATAGCATATCTCGTGTACATACACAGTGTTTCAATTGAATCCCTTGCACCCCATCAGGTTCTTCAAGTTGGGCTAAACGAGCAGATATGCATCAGCTTATGCAGCCACATTTTTCTCTTCACATTCGGGGGTAGCTGGCTGCGTTTGCTGTGACCAAAGGTGTTGGTCTCCGCATTCGTGGGGCCTAGGCCGCGATCAGAAGACTTGATTTGTTGCCTTGTATGATCAACCACCTCCATCCACTTTCACGAAGGCCATGGGGGTTTGACCTACCCATTCATAAAACTCTACTCCACGATCATGGAGAGTAATTCTCTAGTCTTTTAATTAAAAGACCATATGCGAACCAATAATTATTCCCAACTTCAAATTGTGATTTTGTGATCTTCACACTTCCAAATTGAGTGATTCTTGTTGCATTGTGTCCGGTTTGTTTGTATATAAGTGTGAGGGTGATTATGGAAGTGTGGAAAGCACTACGTAGAGGTAATTGTTTCTCTGAAGGGGGCTTCCTTTGTCTTAATGGTGATATAATTGTGATTTTGTTTCATGTCATTGTTTGGGCTGTTTCTGGGATTGAATTGTATTCCATTTTGGGATACAACTTTAGTAAGATCAATTGGACCTTTTGATGGAGTCTATTTTGGGATTCTCAGTGTAGATCTCACATTACCATTTTGACTCAATTTTAAGTCCTTCTCTAATTGTTCTCCTTTTGGTGTAAAAAATTCCCTATTGATGTTGTGATTCTACTTTTTATAGTGTGGCATCGTTTGGAGGCCGTTAAGAAGGGAATAGCTCCAGAATTGTGATTTTGGACCGTGCCCAATCTGCTTTGAGGTAGGATACGACTTTCTATCTTTAGATTGAGTTTTAAAATGCGTATTCATGTTTTAGTTTGGAATTTTTGTTGGTTTATTAGTTGAATCATGTTAGATGCTTATAAATCATGTTTTAGGTTGTATTTTTTGGGTTTTCGGGACTATTAGCATGTTGTTTCTCCCTTTCTATGATCATTCTTACCTTGTTGTCTTAGTTTATACTTGTTTCTAATTATTTGGAAGATTGTTATTTGCCTTAGACTAAGTGTAGGTTAGTGATTGCCTTAGACTCTCGATTTGGAGCTGATAGGCCTTAGAATTGCTCTAACGTTACTTTGGACGGCTTAGCTCCCTGTAAACTGATATTGCAGATTTAGATTTGATAGTATGAGCCTTAGTTAGGTGGTAACTTAGCTCTGATGACCTTTCATCTATAATTCCCTTTTTTACGCCCCCTATGATTTTCCTTTGTGATTTTGGGCTTCATTTGATGATGTGGGGCTGGATCCGATTCAGTCTTGGAGTTGTTCATTAGTCCTTCGGGGTGGATGTCTTTCCATAATGGCCTTATGGTGGTGTCTTTATAAGGGACTCTTCTTTGACATCTCATTTGGTCGTAGATTCAATGTCTGATCATGATGCCCTTTTTATAGTCGCAGATTCAAAGTTTGGACTCTTTGTTTTCAGCCACAGTTTGAGTTTCGGGCCCATTTTCCTCTTTTCAGTTGATAACTAGCGGCGTGGTTCTATTGGTTACTCTAGGTGTCGTATCTGTGGTTCAAGGTTCAGGCTATGCACTCTCCTATTTACTTAAACTTGCGCACGAGTGTACCTTATGGGATTTTGGGTTATTTACTTAAACTTGCGCACGAGTGTACCTTATGGGATTTTGGGGGTCAAGTTAGGGTGTAATTAGTTACTTGCTATCTTTTCTATTATTTTTTAGACTCAAGTGCATTCTCGTTAAGTTCCCGTTCATTTAACCTCTGTATTGTTACTTTTCCACTATTCATAGTATCTTTACTTTTCAAACTCAGTCGGCCTATGATACCTACTGATTACCTGTTGTTTTAGTACTCATACTACACTCTATATATGTTTCGTGATGTAGGTCCGAGCACCAATTATCAGCACCTGATTTTGATCCGGTTGCGGGAGGGCTCGGAAATGAGGGTGAGCACTATTGTATCTTGGATCAGCCTTGTCTGCTTCTATAGAGTTTGACTAGTTTTTGCAATTTTGAGACAATTCTGTATTTTTTGGTCCACTCTTAGGATTTGTACTCTTTTGTAGTAGCTCTGTACATATGACTACCAGGTTTTGGGTTTGATCTTTTAATATATTATGTTGATTTCTGCACTTGTCTTCCGTTGTTCCTTAAAGTTATCTTGTATTTCCTATTTATTGTTGTCTCTACCCTGTATGCTTGTTACTAGTTGTTCCAGGTTATGAATTGTCTTACCTACTAGTGGGTTATAGAAGGTGTCATGATGACTTGCATTTCGGGTCGTGACAATTTTATTATAAATTTTTGCGCGATTAGTGGTAAAACTCTTCTTGTATCCGATGCTTAGATTGCTGTGAAGCAGTTAGCAACTTTCATTATGGTTTGTTAAAGTTATTATACATTTTTCATTAGCTCCTTCCTTCTTAAATGGTTGTGTTATATTTTGTGAAAAAAAATTATTTTCTTGAAATGCTGTGATTTTTCATTTCAAGTCTACTTTTATTCCTAGAATTATACATGAAAAAGTTTTTAACATTGTACAGATTTAGATTGCTAACATTTCAGATGGTATTTTGATTTAATTAGAATGACATTTGAATGGCTATTGACCATTATAAATTAGAATAAAGCCCCTTAAGATCAATATTGATTGAAGGAGAAAAAAAGTTGGAGTGGTGGGATCGATTATAATAAGTTGTGGAATGCTTGTGTGAAAACAACGAAGAAGGAGGCCAATCATATATATCGAGGTACCTGACATTGCTCCTTAAAAGGATTTATTTGGAAGGTTTTTAACATAAGACCAAAATGTTAATAGACAGATCTCGCAAAGAGAAACTCTAGATACAATGTGTTATGCATAAATGCTTAGCAGGTAGAGGGGATGTACTATGTAGAAACTTGTGATGGAAATCAGTGCTTTATTCTCTTTATATCATAATGTACAGAATCTTCGCCAAGATGCCGAGGGGACTTTTAAAATGAAAAAAAAAAGAAGGAAATACTTTTTAGGAAATTCTTTGATGTTGCTAGTTGTGGAATCATACGAGCCAAAAAGTCCTATATGTTTATTCATTATCATTGTTCTAACTATCATCTTCACATCCAAGTTTTCTCAAACAAAAACTCTTCTTGAAATGTTATACAATACAATGAGTATGGTCTTATATATACACCTGGTGGTGAAACCAAGGTATTAATCAATACCACCCATTTGTTCTAAAATCACTCCTAACTTTATTTTCTGGGAGTTGTGGAAAAATAATGTGCAACGAAGTACTGTTAGGTCTCAATATGTATTCCTAGAATTATATGGATGTGTATAAAGTCTTTAACCTTAAATTAACTTAATTAGAAAGTCATTTGTATGTCTAGTTGTTGATCATTTTAAACTTCAATTGTATCGTATTCTAGTCAAATGGGTTGGAGCAGGAAGTATTGTTAGAAAATGGAATTAGGAACATGATTACGACATTTAGTATCTCACTTAGTACAGATGGGAGATACATGAGAAATCAAAACAAGGTTGGAGCAGGAGGTATTATTAGAAACGAAATTGAGAACATGATTATGACATTTTGATATCCTACTTTATTCGTACTAACAACTACAGTGAAGCCAAAGCAGGCTTAATTGAAATATCGTGGTGCCTTTATCAGGAATTTGAAGCCTTGTAAGTCGAATTGAACTCTCTTTTAGTGGTTGAAATGATCAATGGATTTATTAAACCACCATTGAGAATCCAAAGAATTAATAGATCATGTCTAAGATTGTCCAATGGAACGTAATTGTTAAACATTGTTATAGGAAGAAAATGAAGTCTCGAATGTATTAGCTAAACATGCTACACATATCTAGGAACCCATTATTTTTCTGCCTTTTCTAATAAGAGGGATCTGTCAATTATAGAAAAGGGGTTTATTGAGAATGGTAAAGCTTCAACTACCATCATTCAGAAGAATAGTTGAAAAAAGCACAAATTTGTACTTTCTGATTAGATGTTTCATTGTCTTGGTGTGGTCTGACTGCATTTAGGTCCTCTTTTTTGTTGTCTTGAAAGGTCTTTGGATCAACTCTCTAAATAGGAGGAAATTTATTTTTATTTTCTAATATGTAAAAGTAGGCAAGGTTGTAAGGTACTACATGATCGACAAAACGCCAATCAGGAATTGTATAACGCCACAGATTCACCGGTGTTTAAGTAGTCTTCCTCCATTCAAGCTGGTGTTTAGTCGGTGAGACGCCAACTGGCTCCTACAGACACTGGTTTCTTCGCCGGTGTGCTTCAATGATTTTAAGCTCCAAAAAAATCAAACTTAACTTTTTCAAGGAATGTCTGCATACAAGAGAACTAGAGTCTAAACCCCTTTCAATTAGCATTAAAGCATAGCAATCATTCATGAATTTGAGTCTAATGAATTGGTAAAACACCAACTCATTAAACCCCTAAACTTGACCTATTGATTGATCTCAAGTAAAGCACTCACTAATCCTTGGATTTAAGCTCAACCACATCCAAGAGAGGATTTGCATAACTACACACTAGACTTAAAATAACAAAATTAAAAGCTATCTACAAACACAACTCACAATTGGTTCCACCATCACTCAGTAGGCAAAGGTTTTCTTTCTTTCCAACTCCTTTTCATTTAAAACACTTTTGAAGCAGGAAGCATCTCAAGTATATGGAATCGACTCTTAAAATTTTCCTAAATATTCACAAGAATTTATTGCATTCTTGTAGCTCATTTGAAATCAAACCCTTACCATTCAAATGAAGGATGCAATACCACTCACAATAGAGAGAATCCCATACACAATTATCAATATCCATTCAAGGGATTATAGATCATGCAAACATTTACACTCACAAAGGAATTAAAGCATATACACAATGACCAATATGCTTGCCATGTATGTAGATCACCACTAATGTAGATTGACAAGGTTCAAATTCACCATGGACTTGCGGATTTGACTTATGCTTCAGCAAAATGTGTGGTATGATTTGGTCAATTGACTAAGATGCCTCCCTAATGCTTTCCCTTCTCAATTGAGCACTCCGCTGAAATTTTTGATTGACTTTCACCTTATTTCTCCCTTTTCATGGTGTTCACTCAATTCAAACACCCACTTGTCCTTTTACTTAAGGCATGTACACACTATGATGTAGCACCAACATTTTATTTTCCTTCTTAGCATTCTTTCATTTATGAATTCAGTTAAGCATTTTTTTATCGTAAACCTTATGGTGCTCGATGCGTCTTGCTCGTTCCTCTTTGTTTTCCTTAGTGCACAAACTCCCAAACAAAGGTTTTGCCTACATCACAACTCATTCAACTATTTTCTGTGCCAAACTTAGGCTTTTAGCCTACACTTTATCTCATAAGCAACTAGGGAGATATGAGGTTGCCAAAAAGAGGATTACAAAGGTTCAAGGTATGCAACATGGTGGACAACAAAATTTGGTTAAGGCTCATGGGCTTAATAGGATTACTTCAATGGAAGGAAATTTAGGGTAGAGTGGCTAATAAAAAGGGACTATGTTCATCTTTCAAGCCAAGTCTTATCTAGAATTTTTCCTTAAAAATATATTTTGGGACAAGTTCTAGAAAATATGTATATACAAGAATGAATCAAACTCTTAACGCACAATGCATCACAACCAAACATAATATTAATTAGTCTCGAAATAAATTAAATTGAATGACTTTTTACAAAACACAACGGGAAGAGCTTACTCCCACTTATAAATCACAAAGCCAGACAAGAAATGTATGAGCCATGACAAGAGATTGCTTCAAATTAACTTTTTCCCATTATGTGATCTTCTTGAACATTCCTATTCCAATCAACAAAAATTTTGGTGGTCCCTCTTGCATTATGTATGACACAAGACTCAATTTTAAAACTAAAACTTGGTATTTTCCCTTAAGAAAGTTGCTTCTTAAACTATCATAGTAAGACGCCAATCCGGTTCGGCACAAAAGACTCAAACAAAAGAAAAACATAATGAAAACTGCTCTCCTTGCGAAAAATTAGTGGCATAAATAAAACCATTGGATAAGCTTCCCCTAAACTAAAAACAAGTGATGCCCTCTTAGAGATAAGAAAGATAGCGATTATAACTTGGGAGTGTGGCATTGGTAAGACACAAATGTGGATCGGCGGTGCCAGTTAATCGTCAAAACATGGAAATATAGGTTGAGCGGGCTATAGAGACTGCTCTAGACTGGTGTTACAAAGGTGTTGGACAACGAGGGATTAGCATTTTGCAAATTGAACACCAGTTGATGGGAAAAATTATGAAAAACCTTCATTGATATGTGTATAACCAGTGATTTTTTTGGGATTCTACAAGATGGGATAGATGTTATACCAATCTAACGCCAAATTTTGAATAAATTGATGTCATTTCCTAAGGAATCTGGAACAAACCGACACTAGACAGGCGAGTGAAAATTGTTATTCGGCAATTCGCTGGGTCAATGCCGACCTCTTGATTTTTCTAGGTGATAATTATTAGGAGAGGGTGACTGATAGGAGACACACAATAGATAATTGTCTGACACAAGTGACACTCGATCATCCACTACATATTTTCTGAAGCACAACCTCACTATTTTGCTAGAAAACCAAAACCACAATAGGGAAGAAAAGAAATAAACTTAAGATATCATGCCCTAAGCCTGCACCCTGAGAGTGGCTGGCACTCAAAGAAATTTCTGGCCCAAACATACCCATAACATAGCATTGAACAATGAGCATACATCTAAATATGAGTGGAAGAGTTCATTTGAATGTATTTGAAGAGACAAATTTTATATCAAAACAATTTTCATAATGTTAGTCATAGAAATTTATAACCATTGTCAAAGGACATGAAGGTCAAAAAGTAGCATAACTATTCATTTATCTATGAATCTTCTAAACATAATTGAATACTACCTACCGGGACAAGGCTCTCAGTATACCTTAGACACATAAAACATAAAGCACTAGAAAGATCTTGATTATGCCCCATGAAATAGAGTAGCAAAAGATATGAAGCCTAACCAGTGGCTTGATCACCTGTGTGTGTACCTGAGCCTCTATCAATAAAAGATGTGGCCCCCCACTAAAGGATGCAAGTACATATGGAATAGTATTGTATGTAAAATGGTAGAATGAAACATTATGTACATATCAGATCAATAGAAGGAGCGAATAGTCATAACATATAAAGATTAAGAGATGAAGTCATTTAGACTATCATGAAGATACACCTTTCATCATATTTTAGTTCCTTATGGGAGTCTATTAGTATAGCCGACATAAACCACCATATGAGCGCAAGGAGTATGATCTAGGCCTGATCATGTAAGTCATCTTATACCTTGCCGAGTATGAGACAAACATTTACATATCATATAAATCCATAACTAGCTCTTACCAGGGACATAAAAAAATAGTCACCCGAACCAATTGTACGATCCTTAACCTACATCGACAAACATAGTTTCATGCGTTCGTCATTTAGACTTATGCTTTCTCGGTTAACCATTTAGCTCCCTTAAGCTCATATGATCATCGATTATCCCGAAGGCTCATATTCATAACATTCAAGACCAAGGGTCATAAACTTCATTCATATTATCACGTCATGAGGTTACAATTCATGTATCATAGGTTTTCATTCATGATAGACATATATCATATTATAATATTGTAGTCAAGGAAACATATGATAGCTTCATAAGATTTACATTTGAGGAAAATCATAGTGCATAAATCTAGGGTTCATAAATTAATAATTTTCAAGAACTCACCAAGAAAACATCAAGAAACCATTAAGAAGTTATTAAAAGATCATTAAGAAATAATTAGACTTTGTTTTCAAGATAGAAACCATTACTTTAGTAATCATTCATAATTTCATGGAAGAGATCTTGTAAGAACTCATGGGGTAAAGGATTATCATGAAAATTGAATGCTTTCATGAAGGGTTTTTGGGGTTTCATAAACAATCTAGAAATAATTCAAGAAAATAGGTTTTCATTCTAACCCTAACTTATTCATAGAGGATACTTTGAAAATATGGAAACATTGTTTGTTAGAAAGAACAGTGCTTCCACACATGGAGATTGCCTTACATACCTTGAATAGCTCTAATTGAAACTCTAACGTGGAAGAGAAATCCCAAAAATCTCTTCTTGAACCTTGAGATGATTTTTCGTATTCACTAGATATGGGAGGGAGATTTTATGTATGAATCTTGTTAAGAATTAGTTATTAGAGGTTAAGATTGTTTAGAAACATTTGAGATACATGAAAGAAACATACCTTGATGTTGGAGCAGAAGGATAGGAGAGAATTTGAGAAAAAAAATAAGACGGTAGTCATTCAAAATGAGTACCCAATCAAACCCCCAACTTAACTTAATAAATATAACATCTTAACTTCGTGCATACTGGAAATTTTCTTGGCACGGAATGCTCAGGTTACGGGCCATGCGGCACGCATGGCCATTCAGATAGATGTTCAGTAAAATGCTCATAACTTTTTACTCAGAAGTCGGTGTAGATACGTAATGTTTGACCAAACCAAAGATTTTACAATATTTTTATTACTTAAATATTACTTTTAAATGTAAATTAAATATTTTGATTTTTATATTATTTTTAGTAAATTTATTTTAAGAGATATGAAAACAACAAAAAGAGACTTACATTTTAGGCTAAGTTTTGTTTCATATTTTCAAAAGAAGACAGTTTACAAAAGAATGTTTTCTTTTAATCTAGATTTTTTGTAAATAAGCTAGTAAATATTAGTGTTTCTATTTACATTTATTTAGAACTATCTATTTAACTTTTCTATATTTTTATCTGTTCAATATAGTTAGTTAATATTTTATTTTATTTTATTATATCTTTAAATGATCAAAAGATCAAAGAGAAAAAAAATATACTAACCTAACCACCCCCCATGAAGTTGTCAAATTTCATGTGTTTAACCTGCTAATATTTTGATGTTTTAATATGAAGTATATTCAAATCATCACATATCAACTTTATGTTCAGATCTTTTATATCGTTAGATTTAGTGTGAAATTATTATAATAGCCTTTAGATTATTTTGATGTTCAGATAACCCGTAATATATTTCATACTTAAGTAAAATATGTAGTATATTCTTATTTTAATATTTTGATGTTTTTTTATGATGATACGTATTATGGCCTAATAAACTGAACTGATGAGATTACTAATGACAAAGATTTATTATGTTAATTATTGATTTCAATTAGTATATTTTTCTTTTAATTTTAATGACTAAAAGAAAGAGAAGAAAAGATTTTAGGTGCCCATAATTCCTAACATAATTATACTAATGAAGCATGTGCAGAATTTCTATAGGAAAGTGTATATTTTTAATTTTTGTTTTCACTTCGTTTCTTATTAATATTGTGTTCATTCTTTTTTAGGAAAACATAAAAAAAAATAACATTTGCAACTTTCTTTGCATTTCGTTTGAGTGATGATTCTTTTAGAATATTAAATTAATGGTTTTATTTTGATATATATAATTAAGATTAGGTTGCTAAATTATGATTTTAGATAGTCATAACAATTAAATTTTAATATAAAAACATATTTTATAACCCTTTCACGAGTGGTAGATTTGCACTCATTTGAGGTCTATTTACCTCAATAATCAGTGTCCTCAATACCTAATTTTGTCCTATTTTGATGATATGTTGATGATTGCAGCTATGAAGGCAAATGGACAAGGAAATGATTGATGTTTGAAAGAATGACCAAAAATACAAAAAGAAGTGCAAACTATACATAGTTGATCACCAAACGAGAAAGGCGGATCGCCTAGTGAGCCTGACCTCGCCCAAAATGACAGTGCATAGAACTTGGGTTTATCGAAACTGGTCGGCAAACTCCAATTGATAAGGCGATGCACCGACTGAGAAAGGTGACCTTGATGATCGTCGCCAAAAATGACAATACAAGGAGAAAAATTGAATGCTCGAAGGCGGACCAAGATGGTACTCGACGAGTAGCCGAATGTGAAAAGCTGACTCAAACGAGTTCGCTGACTGAGGTTCAAACAACTCAAGCCTAGAGCATTAAAAGATGAGCTGAAGCACAAGTGGCGATTCACCGAACGAGCATGGCGAGCTCGACCAATGTCGTTGAATGAGATGCGCATTGGGTTTTGAGCCAAATTTTGGGAAACTATAAATAGCCCAAAGGAGAGAGATATCATAGAGTTCTGAATTTTATAAAGAGTGAGAAATATTTGGAGTTTTGAGAGAGAACACTTTACCTTTGTGAAGAACACTTTCTAGCTTTTGGGGTTTTAACCTTTGCTCTTGAATTTGATAAACTGAAGTTGAATCGAAAGTGTGTTTACTTGTAATTGCTTAATTTTATATTACCCATGGATGCTTTTATGGAAGGTATATTTTCTTTCCTTTTTGTGATGGGTGGCTAAAACCCCAAGATCTAGGGGTGCATGGGGTTGATTTATGGGTTAAGGTTGTAAACTTAGTTCCTACTTCGGATCTACAGTCAATGCTCGAAAGAGATTGATTGGAATGGGTAATTACTCCAATACTAGTAATTTTTTAGGTTTGATGCTTGTAACTTACTTGAAAATAGAGGTTATGGATCAGATCTATTTACTCAATTTCTGCATCGAAAGAGAGAATAGAGTAAGATATTGGGTTGTTTAGGTTTGCATTTGGATGAGATTGAAAGAAGATTCTATGAATAGATGCTTTGAGATTGAAAGATGATTTGCGTCATTGAAGATGACCTAGACTATTAATGAATGTTCAACACTATAGAGTAGCACAACTACCTCAATATGACATCGATTTCCAATCCTTGCACCCCTAGATTGCTTGTTAACTCTTAAATTCTCTGAATTTCTTGTTTAACTGTGACAATTGATAACCAAATCTTTTTAATAATTGGTGGAATCATCCACCCACTTGTTCTTTCTATTACAAATGAGCAATTTTACAATCCAATTTTTTTGATAGGAATTCTCTACGATATACCATTCCCTGTGGGATTCGACCCTGACTCTTCGTTGGGTTTTTATTAACTATGACCACTATCCCTTTTAATTTGTTTTAAGGAGGAAACTTGAGTGTTATAAAAAATGAGACCGCTGCTGGGGAATGGTGGTTGAGAATTCTAATTGAGAAATTAGATTTTTATTTTGCTTAGTTGTAGTAGATTGTTATTTTGTATTGTTGTTGGCTGATTTGCAGGTCTTATATAATGAGTTACCATGGTAGTGACAACGATAGTCACTATGGTCAAAATGAAAACCTCCCATAATTGGGAGAGATGTATTTCACATAATTGGAACAATTCTACAATTACTCCAACTGAAAGGAATGTTTGGGGGTTTCACTCATGAGGAACCCCATGAACACCTTAGGAACTTTATGGAGGTATGTGGGCCATTTGTGTTCAAGAATATCTCTTAAGAGTCCGTAAGTTAGAGGTTATTCCCATGCTCTTTAACGAGTGAAGCTACAAGATGGTTGGCATAACTACCAAATGATTCTATCATTTCGTGGGAGGAGTTGAATGATGCTTTCTTGGAGAGATTCTTTCCACCTTCGAAGATGGTTAAACATCAAACCCAAATCCAATATTTCAATCATATTGGAGGTGAACCTCTACATAAGACATGACTGAGTTTCAAGAAACTACTTTTGCAATGTCCAACGCCTAGCGTTCCGAACAATTTGTTGTTGCAATACTTCAATTATAGCCTTGATTTAGTCAATAAAGGTGTGGCTGATCAGTTGGTCCAAGGTGGATTAATGAGACAGTTGTATGATGTGGCTGCTTTGTTTCTAGATGACATAACCAAAGTTAACTGAGCATGGCACACTAGAGAAGACCAAGTGTCTACTCTACAATTGAGTTTGAGCAAAGAGAAAATCGAGAAGGACAATGAACGAGATGAAAACATGGCCAAAATGATGACGCAACTTGATTTATTGTCTGAACATGTCATGGGAGGCGGACTTAAGTAGGACAATGAGGTTGGAGCTAACAATGGCCAGTGCCTGGATGATGCCAAGTTTGAGGCATTATACAATAAAGAAGTTCAGTATTTGGGAAACCAAATGGGGGGTTCTAACACCAATTATCAACGACAAGGTGGGAACCAAGGTTGGAACAAGGATAGAGATAGTGGTTGGAAAGATTGGCAAGGTGGAAATTGGAGAGATAGGGAGGCTGACAAAGATAGGTATGTGCGTCTCCATGATCGTCCACGAACAAAACACCCAACTGGTCCAGAAAGTAAGAAAACTGAGGAAATGCTTACAATGATCTTGAACAAAGTTGAAGGGTCCGACAAAGTGTTAAAGGAATTGAAAAATGACTTCTCCACTTCATCCCAAATGGTGACTTCTCATTCGGTGTCTATCAAGCAGCTGGAGACCCAATTGTGCAAAATCTCCACTCATCTCAATCCAAGGCAAAAGGGGACGTTGCCAAGTGACACCATCCCAAATTCTAAGAATGAATATTGAGAAGTTGAGAAACTATGTCATGCCACGACGTTAAATAAAGTGATTCTAGGGAGGCAACCTAAGTCTTTACATTTATTTGAATGCTTTCAATAACGTGCGTTGTGAGTGAAGGTTGAGAGGAAGTTTAAAGTTTGAAAAAGGGAGCATTAGGCAATCCCAAGACCTAAATGGCGATACACCGAAGGTGTTGTGCAGACTTATTCTTTTCCGTCTTCTAAGCTTGAACATGTGAAAAAGTTTATTGTCAATTTAGGTTGTTTGAGCTCGAAATGGAAATCCACTGAAGTTCACTATGCAGACTCCATCGGGTCTGCTAAATCAAACTTTAGGATTGGTATTTTGTTCAGGCATGTTCGGTGAGTTTAATTGGGCTCCAATTGGCGATAAGCCAAACACGTTTGGCGAAGTTAATCGTGACCCCAAACGAGCCTGATATAAGAAGGCCAAGGGTCTATTCAAAATAAAAAATTAAACCTTTTGATATCTTCAAGTCTTTTCCTCTCCTTTCTCTTACAATGCATTATTTGAGTTTTTGTGAGTCGTGAGTGTGTGATTTTGATGTTCGAGGAGTGCGATTGCTTGCTTTCACTGTCAACCCAACCCCATTTCTTTGTTATTCTCAACTTGTAGCTTTGTAATGTATGTATTGAACTGTACCCATGAGTTATTTACTACTGTGTGCATGTAGAATGCTAATCTTGATTGTGTTGGTTAAATTTTGAAATTTATCTTATATATATTTGTTGGGTCTAAGCCTTATTTGATGTGGGTTAAGTCTATTTAACCCAGTGTAGACCCAATTGCATGATTTTGTCCAATGATAGATATGGTGGCTACTTTCTTAAGGGAAAATCATCAATCGGAGAGCCCCAAAGTCCCACGGTACCATAGAATTAGGTAGCATATGAATAGGCCCAAGAAAACCCTTGTATAGCTTCTTCGATTTCTCGAGTCAAGCAATGCTTAGCAATATCTTGGAGAAGTTTGATTACTCATGGGTAGATATGCAAATAGGTGGGTTTTAATGATGTTGGGGAGCTCATATTTATTGTGTATGTTGTGTTTAGCTGTAAAACTTAGGCACTGGACTAAGCATTTCATGTTCGGCGGGCTTGCCTTTGTCCCCCAAATAGGTTAGGTGAATCAGTGAATCACCCCCAGCTGGCCTTCTCTTGGCATATATGTGACCTTGGGTATTATCCCATTTGGCGGGCTTGTTTTAGTCCAGTGAACCCACTTGGTGAATCACCGAGTGGGAGTGGACATTGCCATTGATATCTGTATCTTTTCAATTTGCACTGTCATTTTTGGTGGACTTGTCTTAACCCACCAAAACTGACTTGGCGAATCATCAAGTTGGAATTGACTCCACCTTTTATGCCTGATTTCTAAATTTTTGCTACTTTTTGATTCGACAGGAGCTCGGTGATCCTGTTTGTCGATCCACCTTCTGAATAGGCGAGCCTCAGGATAGTTTTTAAACTATGATTAGAAGTGATTTTTATTTCAACTAACCTTCACAAAACCTATGTTTGAATGTGTGCTTTGCAGATTATAGCATGAACAAAAGGAAATCAAGTGGTAACATCTGACACATAGTCAGACAGAGATCATCCTCCTCCTCCTCCTCTGAAGATACACATGGGTATTTCTATAACCAAACCATCAGAGGCTCCTCGTTGTCAGTAGCCTACAACTCCACATGAATTTACCCAAGAGACAGTGCAACCCAAAAAGCGGTTTATAAGGAGAAGGACAGAAATCCGGTCCAAACTAGTGCAGCCCTCCTCCGTACAAACACCTACTTCTAGAGTTCTCTCAGTTATTGATCCAAGAGCCCTCAATAGGATCAAAGTTTTTTGAGAGAGAACTATTCTTGAGGAGAGACAACTCTCCACAGATTGAGTTTTGAGTCAGTTCCCAAACATTTTGGACATCATTCAATTCCATAAGTTTGAGGGGTTCACTTAGCCAAGAAACCCATATATTCCTTCTTGGGTACGACAGTTCTACATAGCTTATGCTCAGGCCCTACCAAAGAAGCGGAAGGGTACAATTTTGAAGCTGTTTGAAGAAGTGGAAGTGCGCGACAAGGAAGTACAATGCAATGTTGGGGAGAATAACACTCCACTAGGGGTACCGACATTTTAGTTTGATATAAATTCACTTCAGATGTGACATAACTTGGACTCTTTGAAAGGGTGGTTGGATACACTAACTTCTAATTCTTCTCTCTTCTGGATTACTGATGGTGCTCAGATTGAGATGATAGATTTGAATGTGGTAGCGCGATACTGGTTTGGCTTCATCAACAGTAATATTATGCCCTCACAAAATGAGTCGATCCTTTGCCATCCTAAGGCAGTCTTGCTGGGTACAATCATTGACCAGGAGTTATTCATGTTGGAGACATTGTTGCGTAGGAGATGCTGATGAGGGCTAGGCAGGAGCAGATCTCTCTCCCATTCCCAATCCTTATAACACTACTATGCGAGAAGGCATGATTCCCCTTTAGGGCAACTACATATGTGAGGCTCACCCAGCCTCTTCCAACTACATCAGGATGACTGACGCTGAATACTTATGGGATGATGTTGTTCGATGGAAGCCACCACCACCAGTTATTACGCCTATAGTAGATCCTGCTACTCTAGAATCAGAGGCTAGCGAAGGAGCAGGTAGGTATATCTTATTCTACTGTGCCTTCTTCTCCTACTACTACTATATCTTTTGTTGTTCCTCCTGCGAGGCCTACCCCGACTCCTATAACCCATCCCAATTGACCTAGGCCATGATGTATCAGATGGGCCACCTTTCCTGGTCAATAGATGTTAGAGCCACACGGGTTGAGACGGACATGCCCGGGATCATTGATAGGGATATTGAGAAAGCCATGTCTCCTTTGGGGGATAGGGTGGTTCGATGTGAGGGGATTATTGAGAGTCATGGGGTGAGGCTGTATAACCTCACTGCTAGATTAGAGACCTAGGAGAAGGGCGAGAGTAGTTATGGTGCACTAGAAACAATGAGAAAGAAGCTTGCTACCTTACGAGTGGAGGTGACTCGGTTGTAGTCCAGAGACATATATATATTATGGGGTGAGGTTGCCCTACCAGATGCACCTACCTCAATGGCCCCAAAAATGCCTAGTAGTGAGCCTCTTTCTTATGTGCAGCCCGAGATAGATGCGAGTGTTGAGATTGATACTGATGAATATGTTGAGAGGGCCGAGGATGATTTGGCTGAGGAGACAGGCGAGGAGGAGTTGAGGAGTGAGGAGCATGGGATTGCACAGATTCTCATAGAGATGCAGGAGACCGAGAAGGTCATGTTTTGGGCGACCCTAGAGATATCCCTTCAGGAGACTTCACTGGTTGGTACTAGTGGAGTCTCGTCATACTCCGCCCTCCCTCCGAGTGTTGAGACGGGCACTGCTGCCCTAGTAGAGTCTTCACTACTGCCTCCGGTGATTCTATAACTGGGCATTAATCCCCCGGATGATGCTTCCGTTCCGGAGACTCCAGATGAGAGTGCTCCACAAGCATAGCCTGCTAAGGGGACCCTTCTATCTCAGCCTCCCGTACATTTATTATCATTGCATTGAGGACGTTGCTTGTTTTTTTTTTGTGGGTGAGGGCCTTCAAGCCAATATTCTCTTTTTTGCTTGTATTTTATTACTTTTAGTTTTGAATAATTGCGTTAGTTTACTTTTGTTTATATTATAGTGCTTCTTTTGGTTGAGTTCATCTCTTTTATATATCTTCTTCTCTCTTGATTTTTCAACCCCCCATGAGTTTTGAAAATCATGAAATGCTTGAATTTTTCATTGAAAATGATTTGAGCATCGATTGTGTTAAATATCGATGTCTTGAATAGTACTCATTGATGAGTATGATGTAAAGTGTTGGTGTTCCAAGAATAAAATAGATGTGGGTTCACTTTTGAGCGATCTCTTTGAATCTTCTGTTGACTAGTTGTGTTTTGATCTGAGACTTGCAATGAACATCGCACTTACACTTTTGATCTTTTCGGGATGTGCTAAATGAGTGTATATCAAAGTATTATGTGTGGTGAGGTCTTACATGGAAGATTGTGTGTGGAGTCCTAGAATTTGCCTTTTTAGTCCAATTGTTTAAATCTTGGTGAATGTGAGGTGTGATCTTGTGCAACAATTCAAAAGAGGGATCCCAAATGTCCATAATCTTTTGTTACTACCTTGTGAGGGTGTGCATTCATTTTGGCACCATTTGAGCCTAACCTAGTTGTTGGTAAAACAAAAAGAAATCCTCTTGAACCAAATTGTCCCTACCTTCTAACCTAAAATCAATTTTGAAGCATTATTATGTTTGAATAGACATCTTAGGACAAAAACCTAAGTTGGTGGTGTGGAAAGGAAGGAGGAATGAAAGCCAAGTGAAGGGCAAAGAAAGATGAAATGAGACTCAACTTTGAAGTTTGTTACAAAATAAGGAACCCCTCCTTATAAAAAAGGAGTCGTTGGGATGAAAATGAAAAAGAGAAGTGATGAAATAAAAAAAGAGTCGTTGGGATGAAAATGAAAAAGAGAAGTGATGAAATAAAAAAAAGAGTCGTTGGGATGAAAATTAAAAAGAGAAGTGATGAAATAAAAAAAAGAGTCGTTGGGATGAAAA